>JAZHYW010069830.1:0-12725 GCA_037355805.1 Ixodes ricinus
CCCTATTGAAAATTTTTTTTACCGGAATGTCATTTCCAGTAAAAGTCTATTTTACTGGATTATGGGACTGTTTTTACTTCCAGTAAAGCCGGAGATTACTGGAATGTCACCGGATTTTTCCTGGAATGTCACCGGATGTCTTACAGGAATGTTACCGGTTTTTACCCGATTGTCACCAAATTTCTACCGGAGTCTATTTCCAGTAAAAGTCTATTTTACTGGATTATGGGACTCTTTTCGCTTCCAGTAAAGCCATCAATTTGCCAGAAGATAACCAGATAATATTATCTTTATTACCTTCGAAAAAATACATATGTGCGTACTGGTCCACGAAAGCAAAGATGCTTGTATGTGAGACCAGGCAGCCAATAAAATACCGTGACACAGTGAACACTGGAGAAACAAAACAAATAAAGAACAATAATGTAGGAATGTCCGCAACGAATAAGCACTAAGTAATTATATAATTATTATTGCGCGAGCGTGAGGCACTATTTTCTTACATTCCGTTTTACCGCACGGAAGGATGATATGTTCAGCAAAGACTCTGGAAAACTGTTGAAGATTGGCCGGAATTCACCGTGTTTTTTCTTTCTTTTTCGAAAGTCAACGGAAGGCACTTAGGAGGAAGCCTGTGAACCGTGGTTGGTGTATGTTTACCAGATGCTGGACGATTCGGTAACAATTAAAGTAGTTAGTCCACATAGACCCGAATGTTTATGTATCTATTTAACCAGGTCGATACCAGTGAAACAATTTGCTCAGCTGTAGACAAAAGCAATCAAACCAAATAGGAACAACCGAGTTCTTTGTCGCAAAAGATATCTTTCAAGGTACTCACAATGCCGCTGGGTAAATTCCTAGACGTACGGTAATAAAACCGCGCAGGTGCACCACACGGACACACACGTATGCTCTCAGTAGCACGTTTAGCGAAAACCACGAACGCGCGAAACGAACATCCGCCGCCGTTGAGAACTCACGGGCACAGATCACGATGTCGTCCCTGATGTCGTCGCCGCGGGTGCACCAGGCGTCAGTAGCACGCTTAGCGAAAACCACGAACGCGCGAAACGAACATCCGCCGCCGTTGAGAAATCCCGGGCACACTCACGATGTCGTCCCTGATGCCGCCGCCGCGGGTGCGCCAGGCGTCAGTAGCACGCTTAGCGAAAACCACGAACGCGCGAAACGAACATCCGCCGACGTTGAGAAATCTTGGGCACAGTCTTTTTCGCTCGCTGGATGCTTCTGAAGCCGGACGGACAAAGAGGCGTAAGAAACAGGTCACTGAAAGATATTTTCTTTTCATCTGCACACGCAGCTGCTCTGGAAGATACAGGTCGCACACATGAAACGAGAATCCGAGACTGAGCGTTTGTTCCTGGCCGGCCGTTGCTCGTTGACGGACAAAGAAGCCGGTTTTCTTAAAAAAAAAGTCAGCAAAACGACCTTCTCGCATTTTCCCCACGACCCAATGCGAGGGAGAGAGGGTGCGTGGGGACTCGTCCTTGGTGCGAGGCACCAAGGACGCCCAGTCCCCGGCTCGCCTCGGCTTCCCCCTCCTCGCGTCGGCTTTGAGTGAAGTTCGGTAAACAGGGAAGCGAGTCACCCGTTTCGGGTAAGATTAAAACCGGGTCGTCTGGGAAACGAAAGTGGCTGCCGGTGACATTTCAGCGAAATCTGGAAACCCGATGCCGATGAAATTTCAGCGAAATCTGTTTGCCGGCAAATAATCTCGCACAGACTGCAGGTAAACTGGTTTCGGATGAAAACGGGTGAAAGCGCCCACCTTTTTGGATCGTCAAAACAGTTCGCTGCACGCACTTCTTGAGGGTTGCAACGTCGTCCCGAGCTAAAACTCGCACTCACGAGAATGCCGCCCGAGTGGTCTCGTACCTGCTGTGGCCCCGACTTTTGCCTGTCGCAAATAGCAAGTTGCCGGTGATCGCTGCTCACCTTTTTGGATCGTCAAAACAGTTCGCTGCACGCACTTCTTGCAGGATTGCAACGTCGTCTCGAGCTAAAACACGCACTCACGGGAATGCCACTGCATTGGCGGCCACCATTACAAACTCAGTCCCCCTGCTCGACTTGGCTTCCTTGTCTTTAGCCGTTCCCCTTTCGTCGGCTACCAGTGAAGTTCGGTGTCCGGAAAACGAGAGTGGCTTCCGGTAGGATTCCAGCGACGGGTAATCGAAAGTGGTTCTGGCAAAACTTTCAGCGAAAGTGTCTTCCGGTAATATTTCCACCACAGACTGGTAAACGACGCTGGTTTCTGGTGAAAATGAGTGGAAATTAACCCGTTTCCACTGAATGTCACGGGAAGTTTTTGCCGGATTTTAACCAAAAGTGGCTCCGGTAAAACGTACACCGGAATCTGGTAACTGAAAGTGGCGGCCGGTAATATTTCCACCAAAAAACTGGTAAACTACGCTGGTTTCTGGTGAAAATGAGTGGAAATTAACCCGTTTCCACCGAATGTCACTGGAAGTTTTTGCCGGATTTTTCAATAGGGAAGCTAATCTATTAGGAGAGCATTTTAAGTCTGTATCATTCTCTGATCATTATAGGCAAGTTTTCATTCGGCCTAAACTCCATGCTAAGAAAACATCTTTCGGTACCTCAGGAGGCAATCAAGAACCTTATAATGTACCATTTACACTACGTGAACTTGACGAGTACTGCATTGTCCCAAGCGTACTGCTCCTGGCCCTGATGGTATCCACTACGCTATGCTATGCCACCTACATCCCTCAACGCTAGAACTCCTTTTGTACTTATTTAACCGTGTTTGGTCGGAAGGTCAGTTCCTGTTGTCTTTGAAGGTGTCCACTGTCATTACTTTGCTTAAGACAGGCAAAGATGCTTCATGTGCTTCCAATTACAGACCGATAGCACTAATGTGTTGTCTCTCAAAAACACTGGAAAGATTGGTAAACAAAATGCTTATGTATTACCTACAAGAAGCAACCTTCTAGACAAATATCAGTGCGGTTTCCGCTCATATCGATCCACGCTATATCAACTGGTTCGATTTGAGACCACTGTGCTGGAGACATTTGTAGATAGGCAACACCATTTTTCTGACCTTCTTGATTTAGAGAAGGCATATGATACGGCCTGGCGTTTTGGAATTTCGCAGGATTTGTTTGGTCATGGTGTTCGAGGTAGAATGTGAGGTCGTATTCAAAGTTACTTGCACTGTCGTGTTTTTTATGCAATATTGGGTGCAATTCTTTCCAGGGAGTGTTTTTTTTTCAAGAAAATGGAGTTTCACAGGGAGGTGTCCATAGCGTAATTTTTTTTATCGTAAAGATGAATTTTAATGCCCGTGATATTCCTCCTGTCGCGCAATATTCCATATATGTAGATGATATTCAAATTTTTTTCTCGTCTTGTAATCCTTCAATATGTGAACGTCGGGTCCAACTGGCAATTAACAACTTACAAAAATGGGCTGACACAGGCAGTTTTTAAATTTCTCAAAAAAACAACAACAGCCTGTGTGTGTTTTTTCTCGCTGGCGTGGAGTTCTGCAAGAACCTTTTTTTAAAAATGTATGAAGTACCAATACCCACGAAAAGTGAACACAAGTTTCTGGAACTCGTATTTGATTTGAAAATGACTTTTTTTCGACATATTTGGAACTTAAAACTTAAATGTCTCAAATCACTGTGTATACTTAAAGTTCTACCATATACATCAAGGGCTCCAATTGACTGTCTGTTGCGCATATCCTGGGCGGACGTTCGCTACAGGCTTGATTATGAGATCATTGTGTATGACTCCGCGCTGCCCGAGCATCAGTCCCAAAGATGTTGGACCCCATTTAACACCGGGGACTGCGATTGGCTACCGGAGCATTTCGCACCTCCGCGGTACTTACTTAGTATGCCGATTCCAATTAGCAGTGTCTTTAAACTGGGAAGTTTGGTCTGGAGTTTATGTATTCTATTTGAGTTTGCTCTGTCCCTCCGCATCCTACTCGTGATAGCCTTGAAAACACCAGGTTCCAGATAACGTTTCAAAATAAAGCAGAAGTTGCTCCTCATTTTTATATTAGGAATATGAATTCTGGTTGGTCTGAAGGATTATCTTTTAGGCCTCCAGTTGTTCAATGCTTAACCAGTATAGCCCCATGGGATTATCATAAGGTCATTGCGATCTCACACTGAATAAATATTCAAAACGTATACACGAAATGAAGTCATGAGGCGGAAAGTATTTCGTCTCAAAAACCAATATGACCAGTACGTAGATATTTATACAGATGTGACTAAAACGAACTCGGTGGTTGACTGCGCTATGATAGGGCCATTTGTGAAGCAGGTCAAGTGAATCCAGAATGCAGCCACCATACTATACAGCAGAGCTCTATGACATGTTGTTTGCTCTTGATTATGCTAAGAAAAAAGGCTTCGCCACTCAATTCTTTAGACAGATTCCTTGAGCTTATTAAGAGAACTTGCATCATTGAAGCGCACTAAAATCCACCTATTCTAGATTTACAAAATAAAGTTATCACTGCTTTATACAAGCACATCGTGATAAGTTTCTGCTGGTCCCAAGCCACGTCGGCATGTCAGGTAATAAAACGGCCGATAGTGCTGCAACTTTTGAAAATGAGAGACAGATAGACCTACATGAAATACATACCGTACAAAGACTACCTCATCCGTTTGAAGTGTTGTATTCGAACAAAGTGGCAACGTGAGTGGAATAATGAAACACATAACAAACTGCATGCTGTAAAACCTTTCCTGAGTGACAGAGGGCCCGGCATCGGAAACGTTTTGATGATGTGGTCCTGTGCCGGCTACGGATTGGCCATACGCGTCTCACCCCTGGGCATCTCTTGCGTGGAGACGATGACCCAGAGTGTGAGCACTGCAACATTCCTCTAACAATATCACGTATCTCACTTGAGTGCCCCAAGTTTGACCAAGATTGTTTAAAAACAAATTCGAAATTATATAAGGGGCATACTCCACTGCACTCAGTCATCTTACTTAGCGATCAGCCACTGATTCCAGATGCTTGTCCGCCTATATTTATGAATGACATCAGCATTATACACCGACTATGATTTTAATTAAAACTTCGAACTCATCTTCATCCTGTATACACCAATGCAACCTCATACACATAGTTACATCACATAATCTGCTATTATAGCTTTCTTCTTCCAAACTCATACTTATACAGTGGTTGACACTTTTGCCGCATTTTGGCCTTAGACGCCCTTGCGCCATGAAACCCCAATCAATCAATCAATCACTTGCGAACTCTGGATAAATTCCTAAACTTTGCCTCAATTCTTTTAGCCAACCTTTTACGACAGACCTAATAGAGGAAAGTTACTATTGTAGCCGGGAAAAAAGGAGCACAAACTTGTTGGACATTTAAATTGAGAGTGTCTATTCTTTTAAAACTGAGAACTTGGAACGTTTGGTGCCGTTATCTTGGTCAATAAACTCACATTCTGACGCCGTCACGCTGCGACTTGCGCTCAAGTTGGACTTTTTGGAGCAGACAAAAGCTACGCTAGTCCTTCACTATAGTTCCGACTCACGTGTGCTTACTTTGTCTTGAGGAAGACCTGGCCAGTGAACGCGCTTATGTTCGTAACTTGAAAATTGTAAATAACTAACGTGATTACAAGAAATCTTCATATTTACACATGATTCTAACATGAGACGACAAACGACACAGCGGGCCAAGGACAAGCACACACTTCTTAGAGCAGCTGTATATATTTCATTTAAACACCATGTTTTATATGCCACTCCCTCACATGAGCTCCCCCATTTTGCACACGTTACACAGCTAATGCAATGACTTCATTACACAGCCAATGATACGAGCCCGTTTAGCCCACCGTCTCACATCACCTTCCCCCAGTTGGCACACGTTAAAGGGATACTGTATTGAAACTTAAGATATACCTTTCACGTTCAGAAATAAGTTAAACATGATTAACTCTATCTGCTAATAACAATCACGTTATTTTATTTCAAACGGATGACTGCATTTTTTGTTCTAAATGCTCTATTCTGGCATGCGCACTAATATTAGCCACCAAAGAGCGCGGTGCGTCTCGACTATTTGTCGCGCTCGCGACTTGCCAGAGACGTCATCGGTTTAACTTTCGTTTTTTCCAATACTGGCCTTACTTTGGTTTTATCGAAAGCGCTAATCTTTTAAATGTTAGACCATTCACTAATACCTATGTCGGACCGCGATTCAACCAATATTTAAACCAACATTAGACCGTTATTCATCCCATCGTTGGACCGCATTCTAACCAACATTTAAGCTAACGTTGAACCATAATTCAACCAATATGTATGCCACCATTGGACCACCGCTGGTTGCATGTCTTACAACCAATATCGGCATTCAAGTTTGATCATTGCTTATTCTATATTAGATTTCAAAATTTTCCTTTGGCTATTTCAATTTCGGCATCCTATTTTAATCGCTGGTTGTACTATTTTCGGAAGCCATTTTAGCCGGCACGTTCCTGAACACATAAATACACCTAAAAGTAATGCTGCAGTGGACAAGCCACATTCAGTGGCTTGTCCACTGCAGCTTCAAGTCGGCCGCGGGGCTTGGTGGAGAAGAGTCGGTCCCAGGTCGTTAACAAACGGATTGGGTTTCAGTTTGGGGTGCCGGAACAGACGCATCTTGCGGCTTTTAACCGAGTGTGCCTGTATATAGAAGGTTCCGCCGCTTAGTCTGAAATAGTCGCTTTTTGCGCGATGTAATAATTTAGCTGGTGGCACCAGTTAGACTGAGAAAATATCAGGGACCGACTCTAGAAGGAATTTGGATTTGGCGGTTGGAGCGTCAGGCTGACAGCTCGCCGACCATTCGACGACAGTGTACCACGTGGGAGTGGTGAAATTTGAAGTGATTGGTCCGTCTCTGGAGGGAAAGGAGGCCCCTACGAGTCTAGAAAAGGGCTGCCGAGAGGATTCTCGGGTATTCGGCTTTTGAGATCAGGACGATTCGGCTGTTGAGACTGGGGCTAAAGTATGGGTTTTAATTTTGGGAGTTTTGTATTGTAAATTACAGTTGACTTGTTGTCGTTTTGTTTTGAAATAAACGTGGCTACACTGGCCATCGTAAACCAACCAACGTCGTAATGTGTCCAGCGGGATCGAACAAATTTTAGTGTTTTTTTTTGTTCTTCGACTTCCATCTGGCGAACTCCATCATCGGTCGTCACCATCCTGACTGACAGGCCCCCTCCCTGCGGAAAGTTGACTGTCCCCCAACGAAGAAAATAAAAAAGTAAAAAAGTGGCGGTATTGTTTAATATTAATAGAGTCACCAACCATCTCAAGAAAAGGACTGGCTACTTTGGGCTTCCCATGTTATTTCAGAGTACCACTGAAGCAATCTAGCTTATGCCCCATCTAAACGAGACTAGGAGAGCAAGCGCACAAAAAACATGCACACAAATATGTAGAATTTGGCACATCGGTAGTAAAAAAAAATAACTAGCTGTGGGTGATTGTACAGGTGTTGCATGATTACCCCGCGTGCAAAATTCCTGTACGCGCTTCAACCAGCATATTGTTCCATATCTTAACCTAATATGTTGACGGCCCACAAATGACGGCATGATTACGTTACAAAACCTGGCGTACACGCTTACACTCTCTTAATTAAAAGCAGAATGGTCGGCCGGCAGGGTAAGGACCCGGCCACCTGATCAGGCTAATCGCGCCATGGCCTTCTGAAACTTGGGCTTTTGAATGCGGGGCAAAAATGCAAGGTGTTTACCGCGCCCCAAGCCAAACCCCTTGCGCACACTAAGGCAGCCCGCCCCGGGGCGTGAAAGGCACACCAGGTCGAGCTCGGTACCCAAGTTGGACACCGTCGTCAACATCTCAGATAGCGGGTCGTTAGTTGTTGACGAGCCTGCGCAAGTAGAGTCGCCGGCGAGCCCAGATTCGGCAGCTAGTGCGTCAACGTCGTCTGCAAGTGCGGTGGGCGTGAATCGGCAGATGCCCTTCTAGGCCTCCGTGATACCAATGGACAGTTCCGAGTCCTTGACTTCGGGGCCGACAGTGACGGAACCACTCTCTTTAACCGCAGGTACAATATGTGTCACGTCAGCACGTCGGGCTCTGACACTTGTAGACGCGACACGGCTCGTGCGCGGGACTTGAAAATGGTGTGTAGAGGGAAGGATTGTCTGACACCCGAACCCCCCCCCCCCCGAAGACTTAAAATTAATTTAGCCCTCATCGATCGTTTTTAAAATGTTTACGCCACTTGGTTGTTTCATTTTTGTTTTCGTCTGTATGGCCCTCTGTATGCTTTGTTTAAATGTTCAGGGCTTTAGGATCGTCGAGAAACAGCGCGAAGTTTTTCATTTTGCTCGTAGTTTGGGCGGCGGCGATTGACTTTTTATACAAGAAACACATTTTCTTATTCACGAGACCTTGAAGCTTTTAAGGCGCTGTTTTGAGTTCCCTGTTTTTTCGCACAGTTCGAATACTTCCATGGGTGTAGGATTATCATTCTTCGTCAATGCTTATTGAACGGCAGTTTTTGTAGGTTCCATCTTGATAGTTGCGTTATCACTTTTGATTTTTTGTCCGGGAGCCAACGAGTTCGGGATATCAAATTTTATGTGCCAACGCAGCCGGCGTTTTTGATCACATTTTTTCGGTAGCGAGACCCTTTCTTGCTTGACCAGTACTTCCCTATTGAAAAATCCACCAGCCCGGATCTGGTGTGTTTCTGACGTTAACACCAGAACGGAAATTCAGGCACGGGTCTTGGCGTGTTCTAGTGTCTTGGCGTGTTCTGGCGTCTTAACGTGACCCTTTCAAGTGTGTTCTGATGTGACCCGGCCGATCTAGTGTCCTCTGGGGTGACCTGGTCATGCATGCATGGTATAATTTAGATGCAGAAAGGACTGCTGATGACAACAGCTAGGAAATTGTGCAAAAAGAATACAGATTCTTCGAAGGTTTAAGTGTTTATTCTGCCATGAAACAAAACTACCTAGACAAAGAGAATGAAACTTATTATTTTATTTTTTCCCAACACGCACCACTCGCACACATTCCCTTGCAGACAAAGCTGTCCATGGCTCTTTTCTCCCATGCTGTTTTTGCCAGCAGATCTGGATGGCTAAGATGATGGCTGGGGCAAGTTGGTATTGCGTGATGAAACCTACAGTGCATAAAAAAGCACACGAGCAGTTATTCATAAAGAAAAAAAAACTTAAAGTAATAAAATTACAACAGTAAACAAGGAAGTTCTGTCGTGTCCAGCTTGATAATCAGTCAATGTATCACACGGCCCGCCCTCCCGCATTCAATCTGCTTTCCCCTACCTGTGGGCAACATAATACCGTCAAACCCGACATTATCGAACTCTCGAAAAACTGTCTAACACTTCGATGTAGCGGGCAATTCTTTATAAAAGTTTTAATGAATTTGACAACGAACAAGCACGCCACATTTAGAAAAGTAGTTTACTCTCGAAGAGAGACGAGTAACATCAAGAACTTGATTTTCTTATGCGCCTAGGACATACTGTAGCTTTAATGAAGAAAAAGATAGCCACACAACGCTCACCACAGCTATTTAGTGGCCGCTTCTTCGTTTACCGGCTCACCCTCTCCCCTCGCAGAAAAGATTTTCTTTTTTCCTTCTGGGCGGTTGACGCTGCCGCCCGGTACCTCAGGAGGCAATCAAGAACCTTATAATGTACCATTTACACTACGTGAACTTGACGAGTACTGCATTGTCCAAAGCGTACTGCTCCTGGCCCTGGTGGTATCCACTACGCTATGCTATGCCACCTACATCCCTCAACGCTAGAACTCCTTTTGTACTTATTTAACCGTGTTTGGTCGGAAGGTCAGTTCCTGTTGTCTTTGAAGGTGTCCACTGTCATTACTTTGCTTAAGACAGGCAAAGATGCTTCATGTGCTTCCAATTACAGACCGATAGCACTAATGAGTTGTCTCTCAAAAATACTGGGGAGATTGGTAAACAAAATGCTTATGTATTACCTACAAAAAGCAACCTTCTAGACAAATATCAGTGCGGTTTCCGCTCATATCGATCCACGCTATATCAACTGGTTCGATTTGAGACCACTGTGCTGGAGACATTTGTAGATAGGCAACACCATTTTTCTGACCTTCTTGATTTAGAGAAGGCATACGATACAGCCTGGCGTTTTGGAATTTCGCAGGATTTGTTTGGTCATGGTGTTCGAGGTAGAATGTGAGGTCGTATTCAAAGTTGCTTGCACTGTCGTGTTTTTATGCAATATTGGGTGCACTTCTTTCCAGGGAGTGTTTTTTTTCAAGAAAATGGAGTTTCACAAGGGAGGTGTCCATAGCGTAATTTTTTTATCGTAAAGATGAATTTTAATGCCCGTGCTATTCCTCCTGTCGCGCAATATTCCATATATGTTGATGATATTCAATTTTTTTTCTCGTCTTGTAATCCTTCAATATGTGAACGTCGGGTCCAACTGGCAATTAACAACTTACAAAAATGGGCTGACACAGGCAGTTTTTTTAAATTTCTAAAAAAAAACAACAGCCTGTGTGTGTTTTTTCTCGCTGGCGTGGAGTTCTGCAAGAACCTTTTTTTAAAAAATATATGAAGTACCAATACCCACGGAAAGTGAACACAAGTTTCTGGAACTCGTATTTGATTTGAAAATGACTTTTTTCGACATATTTGGAACTTAAAACTTAAATGTCTCAAATCACTGTGTATACTTAAAGTTCTACCATATACATCAAGGGCTCCAATTGACTGTCTGTTGCGCATATCCTGGGCGGACGTTCGCTACAGGCTTGATTATGAGATCATTGTGTATGACTCCGCGCTGCCCGAGCATCAGTCCCAAAGATGTTGGACCCCATTTAACACCGGGGACTGCGATTGGCTACCGGAGCATTTCTGCACCTCCACGGTACTTACTTAGTATGCAGATTCCAATTAGCAGTGTCTTTAAACTGGGAAGTTTGGTCTGGAGTTTATGTATTATATTTGAGTTTGCTCTGTCCCTCCGCATCCTACTCGTGATAGCCTTGAAAACACCAGGTTCCAGATAACGTTTCAAAATAAACTGAAGTTGCTCCTCATTTTTATATTAGAATATGAATTCTGGTTGGTCTGAAGGATTATCTTTTAGGCCTCCAGTTGTTCAATGCTTAACCAGTATAGCCCCATGGGATTATCATAAGGTCATTGCGATCTCACACTGAATAAATATTCAAAACGTATACACGAAATGAAGTCATGAGGCGGAAATTATTTCGTCTCAAAAACCAATATGACCAGTACGTAGATATTTATACAGATGTGACTAAAACGAACTCGGTGGTTGACTGTGCTATGATAGGGCCATTTGTGAAGCAAGTCAAGTGAATCCAGAATGCAGCCACCATACTATACAGCAGAGCTCTATGACATGTTGTTTGCTCTTGATTATGCTAAGAAAAAAGGCTTCGCCACTCAATTCTTTAGACAGATTCCTTGAGCTTATTAAGAGACTTGCATCATTAAGCGCACTAAAATCCACCTATTCTAGATTTACAAAATAAAGTTATCACTGCTTTATACAAGCACATCGTGATAAGTTTCTGCTGGTCCCAACCACGTCGGCATGTCAGGTAATAAAACGGCCGATAGTGCTGCAACTTTTGAAAATGAGAGACAGATAGACCCACATGAAATACATACCGTACAAGACTACCTCATCCGTTTGAAGTGTTGTATTCGAACAAAGTGGCAACGTGAGTGGAATAATGAAACACATAACAAACTGCATGCTGTAAAACCTTTCTGGTGACAGAGGGCCCGGCATCGGAAACGTTTTGATGATGTGGTCCTGTACGCCGGCTACGGATTGGCCATACGCGTCTCACCCCTGGGCATCTCTTGCGTGGAGACGATGACCCAGAGTGTGAGCACTGCAACATTCCTCTAACAATATCGTATCTCACTTGAGTGCCCCAAGTTTGACCAAGATTGTTTAAAAACAAATTCGAAATTATATAAAGGCATACTCCACTGCACTCAGTCATCTTACTTAGCGATCAGCCGCTGATTCCAGATGTCTTGTCCGCCTATATTTACATGAATGACATCAGCATTATACACCGACTATGATTTTAATTAAAACTTCGAACTCATCTTCATCCTGTATACACCAATGCAACCTCATACACATAGTTACATCACATAATCTGCTATTATAGCTTTTCTTCTTCCAAAGTCATACTTATACAGTGGTTGACACTTTTGCCGCATTTTTGGCCTTAGACGCCCTTGCGCCATGAAACCCCAATCAATCAATCAATCACACTTGCGAACTCTGGATAAATTCCTAAACTTTGCCTCCGTTCTTTTAGCCAACCGCTCTACGACAGACCTAATAGAGGAAAAGTTACTATTGTAGCCGGGAAAAAAGGAGCACAGAAACTTGTTGGACATTTAAATTGAGAGTGTCTATTCTTTTAAAACTGAGAACTTGGAACGTTTGGTGCCGTTATCTTGGTCAATAAACTCACATTCTGACGCCGTCACGCTGCGACTTGCGCTCAAGTTGGACTTTTTGGAGCAGACAAAAGCTACGCTAGTCCTTCACTATAATAGTTCCGACTCACAGTGTTGCTTACTTTGTCTTGAGGAAGACCTGGCCAGTGAACGCGCTTATGTTTAAAT
>JAZHYW010069833.1:0-12890 GCA_037355805.1 Ixodes ricinus
GAGGAGGTTTCTCCTCGTTCGCTGGATGGATGGATGGATGGATGAATACGGCTGAGCCCTTTGGATCGGGCGGTAGCTTACGCCACCTAGCCAATTTGTCTTACCATTTAAGCTTAGAATATTTAAATGTGAAAACTATATACACTCCACACTGAACAGAAAGTGAGGCTATAAAACCCCCTTGCCATCAGTTAATAAGAAAATACCTAGTTTTCTCGTGCTTTCTGCCACCATTCACTTAATCTTTGCTTGGTAATCTCTACTGTCTTGTAATCCACTTTTCCTTCGCTGTCTCTAAAACCCAATGACTTTATTAAATCTATGTTGTCTTCGGTAGGCATAGGGTGAAGCCCTTTACAGTAGAGTATCAAGTGCTCAGCCGTCTCGTCCACCTCTCCACAAGCAGCGCACACTGTATCCATTTCCTGGTACTTCGCTCTGTATGTTCTGGTTCGCAAAACACCTGTCCTTGCCTCAAACAACAATGAGCTTCCCTAGAATTATCATAAATGCTTTCTTTGGCAATAACTGTTTTGTTTAATCTATAGCTTTCCAGAGCCCTCTTTGTCTGCATTCCCTCTAGCCACCGATCTCTTTCTGTGGCCTTAACTTTCTTCTTAACGGAGACCTGCTCTTCCGTAACCCCACTATAGCCTAAAACTTTCCTCTTAATTTCCTAGTGCGCTGTCTCCACTTTGTGTCTATACTCCTCATGTATAAAAAGCTAAAAACCTTTCGTGCCCATTGCTCCCCATCCATTTGCCTCAACCGATCCTCAAATTCTATCTTGCTCGCAGCTTCCCTGCCCTCAAATGACGCCCATCCCATGTCTCCTTGCACTCCCTGGTTTGGCGTTTTGCAATGTGCCCCCAAAGCCAGCCTACCTACTCCGCGCCTGCAGCGCCCCATGGCGCTGCAGGCGCCATGGGGCGCCTGCAGCGCCATCCAGTGGCTAGGAGAGAAAGCGGCACGTCGGGAGCCGAATTCGAGATCCCGATCGACCCCGCAGCGACACGACTAGGGGTGTCGCGAACTTTTGTCGAACCGGATTTTTAGGTCAAACTTTCGTGGTTCGACTGGGTCGAACCGGTTCGACGAACCTTCGACTTTTAGCCAGGTTCGACTGGTTCGACTTTGTGGACAGTGTGGCCAGACCTCGATTCAAGCATGTCTAGGTTTGGAAAATTGTTTTTATGCAAAAGGTTATTTTAATTTTATGGACAGTTGCAATTAAAAGCAACTATTTCTAATCACTAAAGAAGTTAATAACTTAATTGTTTGTACTGTATTAACTGAAATAACCAATCAGTGCTGCCCTTACTTTATTCCTTAGCCATTACCATCCAATCCAAAGCCAACTGGCCAGCCTGTCGCGCATGCGCACATGAGTCGAACCTCAATACAAGGTTCGTCGAATTTTCCACTAAAAGGTCGAAAAAGTCGAACCTGGTCGAACTCGAACCTCGGCCGGTTCGCGACACCCCTAGACACGACCATGTGATCGTGTCTGAGGCGAGGCAACTGCTTAGCTGCTCCGCGGCACCTTTGCCAGGTTGGTTTGATGGGCGCCCTCGCGAATGCACGGTGCGCCACAAACTGTACGTAAGGTAGCAGTAGCACAAGACTTCCAAACCGCAACCTGTCTTTCAATTTAAAACGCATTCCATTTCTCTTTTGGCGAAGTGCTCGTGTGACCGGGAGGGAGGTAGGAGTGGGAGGGGGAGGGGAAGCCGCGAGCCGCACTTTAACACGCGAAGAGCCGCAGCTTGCGATAATTTTGATACGCTTGCAGATGCTCTAGTAGCCATGATAAACGGATTCATACGTTCTGGTTGTTTACCTGACGATCTAAAAACTGCAACCGTTGCACCTATCCACAAAGGTGGCCCTCGTAATCTGCTGTCCTCATATCGTCACATTTCGATTCTGTCCTGCATATCGCAAATTCTAGAAAAGCACATTTTGGCTTCTATTGACAGTTTTCTTGATAAGCGTTGTATAATCTCATCTCCACAGTACGGCTTTTTCCCGGAGCGTGGTACGACATCTTGCACGTGACGTCATTCAAAGAGCGCTCCGATGACCACCAGAGAAAAGGGGAAGAAGGAGCTCCCCTTTTACCAGGATTCTTTTGTGTCTCCCGGGTTTGCACAGACGTGACTATTTCTCCTCCCAGAAAAAAGATTATATAATCTTTTTTCTGTGATTTTTAGACGCTTTACACACGCGCCAGATTGAGCCGCCATAGCCGCCCTTCTCTTGTCTTACCGAGATGCCGAGCCACTGAAGCGGGCGTTGACGAGTCTCCACAACGGCCTATGCTGGAGGAAGGACACAGTAACACTTAAAATGGTAATAACCTGTCCTGCTGTGGAAATGATGAAGTCAAGCGAACGGAATAAGAAGGAACAAAAACTGAAGGTCAGTTATGGCGGCGCCCATGCACAGCTGCTGTAAAGCGTCTATAGAAGATTAGCCCGCCACTCAAAATTCTTGCAAAGGCAGCTTCTCTCCTCCTCCCACATGGTGGTCAAAAGTATGCGATGTGACGTCAGCGCAAGCCATGTTTACAAACAAACCGGAGCGCCCCTAGCGGACGCCACCGGCGCCGCGTATGCGTGATGGAGTGTGGGCAAGAAGCTCGCGTGAACTTCGCGTGAACAATAGGGAGTTTTCGTACATCGTTTCCGCTGTCCCGCAACGCTCTCCGCAACCCGCTACGATACCCGGAACTCTACAGCCAAGGCCATCGGCGCGCAGGCGCCGTAGCGGCTTCTTCGTTGCGGAGGGCTTAGCGGAGGGGAAACGCGGTCTCCGAAAACTCCCTAATAGGGAATTTTCGTAGATCGTTTTCGCCGTCCCGCAATGCTCTCCGCAACCAGCTACGGTACCCGGAACTCTACAGTCAAAGCCATCGGTGCGCAGGCGCAGTAGCGGCTACTTCGTTGCGGAGGGCTTAGCGGACTGGGAGACGCGGTCTACGGAAACTCCCTCATGTGACATGCGGCGATTCATTCCGCGGGGACACCGCAGAATGGGCGCTAAAGCCTGATTCGCATAGTTAGATTCCGCTCGCAATTTTCAGTCGCGACATCACTCGGGCTGCAAAAGCGTGAACCGTTGCTGAGATGGTCGATGTCGATACTGAAAATCGCGAGCAGAATCGGACCAAGTGAATCAGGCATAACAAGTCGGTGATGGCCACTGGTAACAATTTTCAACATCTCCTTGTATCTACTGTTTGCACCGAGCCTGCTTACCCCAACCACCCTTCAAAAAGTCTTTTGAGGCCTGCACTTGCTTCTTATCGCAATTACCGGGCCAACGTTTGGTCTACGGGCCGGTGTCGTCTGAAAGAGCTGACGACAAGCAGAACCGTTTGAAAGAGCAGACGACAAGCAGAAATATTTGAAAGAGCAGACGACAGTTCGAACAATCAGGCGGTCGTTTGAACTTGAAGACGCACTGAACGTAGTTCGCAGGTGGTCCGTACAACTTGACGGTTTTCCCGCGTTCATGCTGGAAGAAAACAAATAAATCTGATGACCACAAGTATCCGCAAATTCAACCCAAAGTGCTTCCCGCACAAGCAATCGTGGTCCGACGACGTCTGGCTTTCCCTTTTACGGTATATATCCACGTTCTCGGACGAACCGAGCAAATGAAAACTGGCCTTCAAACGTTTTTCGACTCTTTTTTGGTTCAGCCCCAGTCGCGGCTTTTTGACAAAAAAAAACTGTTTTTCTTTTGTGTGTGTGTGTGTGTGTGTGTGTTTTTTTTTTTTTTTTACAAGAACGCAGAAATGCAGGTTTTGACTGGTGACTTCCGTCCACATCCCCAGACCGGAAGGAAGTGCGCTGGATGCGCCACCACCGCCCCGTGGCGTAACAGAGTTTTCGTGTATACTCCGTGTCACTAGTTGCGTGCAGTAGAGGCGAAGGCAACGCTAGGCGAGGGGAGAAAGGGCAAGCACTAGGAGAGCCGGGGACTCTCTAACGTTCTTAGTGCTCTTCCTTTCTCCCCCTCGCCCTCCACTGGCCTCCTCTCGCGCCCCGCCTTCCTTGTGCTCGCTCCTTCTCTCTTCGCCTGGCGTCGCCTTCGCCTGCACTGCACACAACTAGTGACACGGAGTATAAACGTGTTTTCGGACTTGCTTCATTCGAGCTTCGATAACCCCTCCTGTGTCTGCGCTCTTTTCTTTTCTTTTCAGTCGGGACGCCGAACATGGCGTCCCGACTGGTGTCCCATACGTGCAAGCTCGTGCAGCGTGCGCGTGAATGTAGCTTTGGCAGCTTGAAGTTGCACGTGCTTGCTCACACGAGCGGGAACATGGCGGCGGCCAGATGCCTTGTTTGCAACCGACGAAATTTCGTTTATCGGTTTGTTACTTTGAAGCTGTCTGGTGTGTGCCGAATGCGGGCATTCCAAGAATTCACATGACATCCTGAAATGCGTAGTGCACAGGCTGCTAAATTTTGCAAAGCACCAAAATGCATGCTAGGAGCGTAGTTACTCTGCGTAGTTACTCTGCTCGTGCTGGCGTCTGCAGAAGTCAATGCAGTAGTAAGTAATAGACCCTTTCCGAAAGTCAGTGTACCCACCTCTGTGCAGAGCCCAACCGAACTCGTTGGGGTGTGCGAATCAGAGATGGCAGTAATGACATTACTGCAATGTAAATCCAGTAATTAAATTACTTTCTGGAGGAATAAGTAATGTAATGAATTACTTTCTACGCTAGTAATTTAGTAATCTAATTAATTACTTTCAGACAGTAATTTCAAGAAAATTACTCAATACTTTTTGAAATTACTTTTGTCCTAAATTAGAAAATTTGTTTGCAAGCTTCAAGAAAGAAGAGAAAAATTATTTTGCACGGTGAGATGCTCTGAAAGAGCATCAGACGAAATAATCGACGGCCACCTGAGCGCAAAGCCTTGTACGAAAAGCTGGGCAGACGCACAGAGGAGGGCTGGAAAGGCGAAGGAGAAAAGCTTGCGAGTAGACATCGCTGGAAGGCCACGGCTTACGAACTCCAGACACGACAGATTCACGGCGTCCCGTCATCACCACGATACTATACTTCGTTCATCCCTAAGCTGACAGTGCTGTGGGAGCTGCAAGCTTAACCAGAACCAATCAAACACCTTCTTTTAATTACGTGTCCCGTCCCTTTCTCTGCGCGTGAGTATGAACGAGAGCGTGGTTACGTGGCGAACGATAGACGTGCGACTGCTCCAACACGTAGCTTCCACCATTCATCCCTAAGCTGACAGTGCGTCAGCTTAGGGATGAACGGCTCATAGGGTACAAGACGACGGGCACATCATTAGTGAGTTAAACATAATTTAAAAAATGAGAGGACAGGACAACCAGATCCCCAGCCTTGTACTTTCGTCAAGCAAGGCCAAACCGTAAGCTTCGACTATTGTGAACAACAAACGTCCGGAATAAATAGGTAATTCCAAATGCCTTGTCAAAGCCCCAGAACGTTTCGTGCGTCCTCGAGCAAAGCAGGTGTTGCTCGCGGTATGCCTTGCTGCCTTCCCTTGAGAAGTTTATTCGGGAATAAGCCTACAGGCAGATATCGCCCCCTTTTGTTGGGAAGTACACAATTTAGGAAGCTCGCGCCATTCCCCAACTGGCGACGCTTCTGCTTAGCAATAAT
The DNA here is from genome assembly GCA_037355805.1 of Ixodes ricinus. Classification (NCBI taxonomy): domain Eukaryota; kingdom Metazoa; phylum Arthropoda; class Arachnida; order Ixodida; family Ixodidae; genus Ixodes; species Ixodes ricinus. The sequence goes on from JAZHYW010069833.1 coordinate 5,666, forward strand.
CCGGGCCCTTTGGGTGACAATGCGCAAAAACCTGGACTCTTCGGGTGTTTCGGAAAATGCTCTTTGAAAGGAATGACCGAGAATAGGTCAACTATACTCGGCGACAACTTTTCTTGGCAATGCAGTGGAGGGTACAGGCATGCGTTCCTCTCCCATTTTGAGTGATGAATAAAGCTTGTGTGGGCTCTCCTCTCCACTTCATTGCCAAGAAAAGTTATCGCCGAGTATAGTGCTCTCGGAAGAATAGAATTCGATTGCGTCCGAGGTGGAAGGGAAACGTTACACGTGACGACTCCTTGTAAGACCGAGCTGTCATTGCCCGACTTAACAAACTGACACGGACTACAACTTCTAAATCAGGAAGAAGGAAACATATCACTTTTGTAGTAGGAAACTTCTCCGTTGAATGAACTGCAAAACCGGTGAGTCGACTGTCTTTCTGCATGAGTCAGACCTAAAGAAGCTATTCATCATGTTTAACACATGTCGTGTGCGCCAGCCAAACTACTGTTCAGTATGGTTCACTTTGAGGCACATAAGGTTGTTTCGGTGTAAACAGGAAGCTCTTAGTTTTGATACCTACCGTTTTTACTCAACAGCCTCACAAGTAATGATTTGGACCTTAGCTAAATAAATGTGAAATTTGTATGGCCCATGCTCAAAATGTAATCACGAATGACTGTCGAGCCGCTGTATTTCATTCTTTATTTCCTTAAACTGTTTTATAACTTATTTGTTGTTCTCGCTGCCGTTTGTTTTTGCCACTGGGGGGAGACTCGTCAAGCTGTTCTTTTGCAGCTTTTTTCTCCGGCCTCCCCTTCATCATTGATGAGAAATAAACTATTACATTAAGACCAACTCAGCTCTTTGACGTGACATCACTGCGGTGGCGCTGCTGTGTTTCTCGTCCTCGTCTGTTTTGCGCGCTGTTTCCTACGCTCTTATCAGTTTCGGTCTAGACTCAGAATGGGCCGTGCGCGTGCCCTTTCGGGGAAAGAAGACTGGGTGCGGAAGGAGTGGCGACGTACGCAGCAGGGCGAATGGGTCCGCAACCGACGTGAAGCCGCTGTCGCCTCGACTTCCATTGCGTCCATCGCTTCTGACTCTCTTGCGAAAGAAGAGTACATCGCTTGCCTGGAAAGCCGCCGCCGAGAACAGAACCAGCGATATAAACGGCGTCGGCGGGCTACGGAGGCCAAGTGCAAGCGCGCGGCCCGGCGACAACAGCACTCCACGCCGGCTGAACAGTTCCCGGGTGCGACGGCGAGGTTCCGGAGGGAGTCGGTGAAAACCCGTTTGGCGGTCACGTGCGCCGTGTGCGACCGACTCTGGTTCGATCGGCGGCGTGTCGGACGAGAAGAATCGGGAAACGGGCGCGTGCGCGTTGCGGCAGTGTATCCAGTCGGCGGACGTCTACAAAAACTGGCGTGCAGAACGTACCGAGATTCCCTGCTCAAAGGCGCGGTGCCCCGGTTCGCGACCGTGAACGGCTACAAGTACCCGCCCGTACCGGAGCGCCTACCGAGGTTGAACGTGGTGGAGGAACGACTATACCTGTTTTCACCTCAAGAACCATAGGAAAAAAAGTCCGGCTTCTCGCGGATGATTACTAATTTTCACCTTTAGGTGAAGATTTAAGATATATTTATTAGCATTTTGGAGTGGATACACGTTATCTTATCAAGGAGTACACGTTTCAAACGCCAAAAGCATCGCCTGTGCCTCCGACAACCAAATCTGGATAGAACTATTTCGCGCGGCGTATGAACAATGCGCAAAACTTACTGTTTTCTTGAGGTGAAAACGGGATGATGGTGGCGCCTCGACTCCCGTTCATGAGCCTTCGGCGGTTGACGTGGTATAGCAAAGACAACCGGAGACAATACGGTTCTCACAAAACCAATTACCAATTCACACCTTAATCCTTACATTTATAAATACTTAATTTCCACCATAGCACATCTTCGCTGGTTTTCCTTTTTCACGAGACTGGAAAAGCTGAAAGTATGTTGCTCACACGTGTTTCACGCCTTGGTGCTGAATTGTCCTGCGTCACTGAAGAATGCCATCGCGCACATTCGACACGACTGCTGCGTCAGCGTTTTGCCGTAACTCGTGGTCAATCAGGGGTGACACGGGTTCAAGCCAAACGCTCAGCAGTCGTGTCCAATTTGTCGGTCCCTTAGTAACGCAGCAAAGGTCTACGATATACGTCGTTTTGCTGCGTTCGGACCATAGTCCGGATGCAGACGACGCTCTGCGAGCTGATGAAGCCAATCAAATAGTATCCAAAGTACAAGTCACTGGGCAAGCTTCCTGTACATGAATGGTTCAGCGATTATAGATCACGTATACACAGGGGCGGATTCAGAGGGGGGGGGGGGTTCGTATGTCCTGACCCCCCTCTTGAATTCTGCATGTGTAAAAATTTAGGGAGTGGAAACGGGAAAAGGGGGGGGGGGCAACGAAATTTCGGCGCTCATTTTTTGGGCTATATGTGTTCAAAGGAGCAGTATCACATCGAACATACCAATATTTCGTTAAAAAAATCTCGAAAAGGAATTTTAAAACGAATTAAACGATTAGCAAAGAGCACCTGGTGGATGTCGCGAACGCCTCGCTTGTAATGCCCGTCTAGGAACCTTGACAGCTAGTGACGGTGAGTGCCTCGCCTCCGGCCACGACGAGAGAAGAGGGGAAGGAGGAACTCCCCTCTTCCCGAGAATCCCTTTTGTGTGTCGCAGAAGTCGCTATTGTCCCCCTACAAGATTATAGAAGATTAACCCGTCACTCAAAATTCGTACAAAAGCAGCCGCTTCGGTGGCCGGAACGACTAGCTAGGCCATCCTCTCGGCGTCAGCCTCACCGTAGCTTTGCTCGTCCCGAGACGACCTACGTCACGATTGCGTTGGATGTCACGTGCCCTCCGCTGGCTGTTCTCCGAGCGCTTGCCAGAGTGGGCCGTTTGTAACGAAAAATACAGCCGCCAGGATCAAAATACAAACGTGCGATTGTCATTTACGGATATTGTGGATCATATTCAGCCTATTTTTGAACACGACGGGAATAGTTCAAATTTCGTTGAAGTATCCCTCTAAACATATGATACGCTGACCAACACCTGACTCCCCCCCCCCCCTCTCAAGAAATACTTGCGTCCGCCCCTGCGTATACAGAAACATGACGAACACAATGTTGGTGCGTTTTTGAATCTGTATCATTAGCTCCGCATTATATATCGAGGAGGTGTTGCGCTTTCGCCGAGATGAGTCATCGCAGCCTCAAACGGGGCCCATGAACCACGTGACCCCGACTGAGCATTTAGAATCGTACTCTCGGATCTAGGCTCATCAGCAGCAGCAGCGAGGACCACGGATTGCCAGTCATTTTTCTCGGTCACGCTGGACTCCGCCGCGGGTGGTTCGTCGTCGTCTGTTTGTCCGCGCTCCGCTCCGTCTGCTAACAAAGGGAGGCTTTGACGCGGGAAATGGTTATTGCGTCTCTGATGATCGCGCCATGCGATGCCCGGTCGCTGCGGCAGTGCGGGTGAGGAAGAATGTTTAGGAGAAGGGCACGATACGCCAAAAAAAAAAAAAGTGGACTAATTGTGCACTTTTATGAAGCAAAAAAAGTACGCTGGAAGTATGCTGAGAGCAAGTTGTGTCTGCTTCTTTCAGAGGGGTTGCGATGATGTCCGAACGGCGAGTTCTTATTAACTGATAGACAAACAAAAAAATAGTGGCCAGATTTGAAGGCATCTGGCATTGAGTTCTACCCAGTATCCTTCAAATCAAGGCCAATCAGAACTCGGCGTAATTCTGAGGTCACCGCAACCCCTTCGCAAAAAGCAGACGACTTGCTCTCCGCATATGCCTCGAGAGTACCGCGATACACTCGAAATATCTAGAAAATACCGGGTTGGCTCGAGAAAATGAAACCCGTTTCTTCGGCCCGCATAAGGAAAGCATACTTCGTTTCAGCTTCCGTCCGAGCGCAGCCAAAGCTACGTGTGACCGGAGCCAATCACAGGTCGGCAATAGGTCACGCGATCTCGCCTGCACTTTTGTATCACTCCGCTGCGCCGCATGGTCGTCCGCGCCGCCCGCGCTCGCCGAGTATTTCGTCTGCTACGGGTGTATCAACGGTATCGTCTGCTGCAGGTTTAAAAAGTGCCCTTTCACATTCTGAAATTTAGTCACAGGGGATGTCAGTACGTAGTGCCGGCCGCTGGCGTCTGTGTCCGAGCTTTCCACCTGTTCGGTATAGCTTCGAGATGTAAGTACACGGTGCAAGGTGCCCGTTGACCCGGCCGTTGATGTTTCCTTGTATTGACTGGATATACCAGGGCTCGAGGCGCCGTCCTTTCCACCAGCCTCTCGGCGTTCAATGTGACCGGCAGGTAAAGGGGTGCCTGATTTTGCCGTGTATCAGTAGAATTGTAATGGGCCGGACGCTTTTCTTCTTTACAACGCATTCGCGGTGCGACGCGGCCGGAGTCTCCTGCCGAATTTGAAAGCAGACATTCATCACGACCTCTCGCGCCTGACGTCCAAACGTGCCTTCGCGAAAGGACGTTCTTGAAGCGACTCGATGAGGAAAGCAGCGAAGCACGTGATTCGAACATTACAGGAACAAAATCACAAAGAAAAACTGAGCGCTGCAACGTGTTGCCAGCGGATGTACGTGTTTTCACCAAAACCACATGCATTTTCATATATTAATAAAAAACATAAACTTCATATATTTAATTTCTTTAGTTGCAAATCATTCTCAGCAGTACACATCTGGAATATTGTGCAATTTTTACGCACAAAACAGTTATTTTGAAGAGTTACTTTTGCGGACTACTTTGTGGTAGCGTAGCAGCGGCGTAGACTTTCCATTTTCCCGGGGGGCAGGCTGAGAAGTTCCCCGGGGGGGGGGGGAGGGGGCGGGTGCTGCGCGTTATGTTTTCGCCAGAACTGGAGATTGAAGCTAACGCAAGCATGCTGGGATCAATTCCCACGTTATGTTGTCAATAAAGGCAGCGTGGGCGTTATTTCGTTTACATCCTACTATAGAAGCTCGTTACATGGCACGTAAACAGCGTCTCGGAATAATAATAATAATAATAATAATAATAATAATAATAATAATAATAATAATAATAATAATAATAATAATAATAATAATAATAATAATGTTTATTTACGCATGTAGTTCACTTGATAGTGAGGCGGGTCTGTCAAAGCCAGACAATAGGCTTGTTGGACAAGACCCTACAATTTGTGATAAAAAAGCGTCCCCACACACGTAAACTTTCAAGCTCAACATACATCATAACATAAACGATGATGGTCACACAAGCACATGCACATACACAGCACAGTCAAAAAGTTGCACTTTTACATCGGAGCACTTGCTTTAGTTTTCTTAGTGAGTCCACATTGTAAACATCGTCCGGTAGGCTATTAAATATATAGGGAACATAAAAATTTCGAATCCTTTTTCCGTATTTTGTCACAACAAAAGGCATTTCATAGCGCTCAGTGTGTCGAAGCGATCTAGATACGACATGGGGTACTTTGAAATTATCACTCCAGAAGTGTTTCAATACAACGGTCTGAACCAATAAAGAGTGGAACAATGGCAAGCCCAAGACTTCTATGATCTCTTCTTCAGTTTGCGATATGGAACCATAAACAATGCTTTTAAATATTCCTTTTAAGACTGAGTCAATTTTTTGACCCCATCGTCCTGGGCTGTGACCAAAAATAGTTATTCCGTAACGCAAAACACTGTATGCCAAGGCGTGAGCTATTGTCTTTTTCGTTGAATATGGTATTAAAGATCTCGTATTATACAGTAAACAGGATACATTTCTCAGTCGTTTACAAAGTTTTGACAAATGGGAATTCCACGACAAATCACTTTCAAATTGAATTCCCAAATATTTAACTTGATCTACGTAAGATATAGGACAACAGTTACAAGATATACAAAGAGAGGTATGCATATATATAGGATGATTGGGCGTTAATATCTTTAGAGGATTACGAAAGCAGACAAGCTGAGTTTTAGATGCATTTATCGTCAGACAATTTGTCTTAAACCAGTCATGAAGTTGACAAGTGTCCTCTTGGAGTAAAGCGATTGCTACAGGGTAATCAAGATGTTTTGAAAGCAACACTGTGTCATCCGCATATTGGAACAATTTACACGTTGAAACTGAATGGGACATATCGTTTACAAAAATGTTAAAAAGAAGAGGTGACAAAACAGAACCTTGGGAACCCCAGCTTTTAATGTAACTCGGGAGCTTCGACTATTACCTATAGAAACTAGCTGTGTCCTCTCAGTTAAAAAGTTCCGGAGAAGAGAAAGGAATGGGCCGCGGAATCCAATGTTTTGCAATTTCGTTAGTAAAATCTTGTGACTCACTGTATCGAACGCCTTTGCTACATCAATAAAAAGCGCACAAGCAACCTGATGCCTCTCAAAGGCTAGATGCAAGTCATCTGCAAAATCTTCCAAAAGTGGTTTGTGTCCCACGTCCGTTGACAAACCCATATTGACTGGAGCGACAGAATATTAAAGCTAAAATAATAATAATAATAATAATAATAATAATAATAATAATAATGGTTTATTTTCTGGTGCCCCCAAACAACTTAGCGTTCTATTGTGTGGTGCACAAACATCGGTGAAGTATTATACATTTAAGACAAAATACAAATTATCAAAGACAAACTAACAACAAACACAAGCAAAAAAAAAAAAAAAGATCAAGGCCCGGGTCCGGAGGGGCTCCTGCCCCCTGGATCTCACCGGGGAGCATGAGCCCCGGCCGTTGCCCCCCATAGTCTACGCCTATGGTGCGTAGGAATACTCTTCTCAAAGTTGCGAACCGTCCCTCAGGCTTTGGCTGCGCTCGGACGGAAGCTGAAACGAAGTATATACGCATCGCAGAAAGCTGAAACTGCAACGGGATGTGAACGGTGGTGATAAAAAGACGTTATACATATCAAAGGATACGAGAGGAAAGAAAATTTCTACGTGAGCTCGCTTCCACATATAACCTTAATATTCATCAAACCGAAATTTGAGATTGTGGGCGCCTGTAACATTTATTTCAGTTAAAAACAACAACAATGGCGTCTTTCTTATTAACGGAGCTGTTAAGGGCTAGGTTCCCGAGGATCGTGTCCGGTACAAAACTGTCAGCAATAGCCGCAACTGAACGCGC
>JAZHYW010069834.1:0-25491 GCA_037355805.1 Ixodes ricinus
GCAGCATCTTCCATCTTCAGCAAGCTAACGGTGCACGAGAGTCCCACCTTCACATTTCAGCAGACCGAGGTGCAGTCGGCTCTTGCGTCGCAATTGCTGCATCGTTGCTCGGCCTACACTAATGATATGTGCACCGACATTGAAAACAGCTCTCTCGAGACTGCATAAGGGTCAAACAGGCGTGCCCGTGCCGCACTCTGTACTTCAGTATTAAACGAGCTCACCGCGTAATGGGAGAGCTTTTTGATTAAACCGGTGTAGTTTGAGTCACCAGTCACCCGCTTATGCAAAAGGGTCACCCGTTTGAACATATAAGTGACACGTTTGAACAAACGAGTGACCTGCACCACCCAGATTTGGGGAACAGGTCTTGCTTAGTGTGTATTCCTACAAGGAGATCAGCGGATGACATCTTTTTTCAATGCTGGTTTTTTCCAATCACTCCTTCAAAACATTCAAACCGAGGAAAGGGACAACTTACCAAAAGGTTCATTGCCCTTCGAGTGCATAACAAGAAACTTGCGGAACTTTGAAGGTATGCAAGTTGTTTTTTCAAAAAATAGTGCTTTGGTCAGGCCCCTTTTCGGAGGCCGATCAAGGAAAATTTTTTCTGTGTGCACCGCCCACCACAGAGCCCAACAAGGGGGTAGGCACTGTGCCATAACAAGAAAGGCTTAGCTGACAGAGTCTACCAGTGCTGCCCGGGCACCATACCCGAGTGTGGTTGCAGAGACAAAACTTGTTTCCACCCAAAGTTGGCCCTTGCCACCTAAGGTGAAAAAGGAAGGAAGAGAGTGTGGAACAAAAGGGAAAGAGGTGGAAGGAAAAGTGAAAGAAGAAGAGGGTAGAAGAAGCTACTGAATGATTCATCTTGGTCGGGTTAAGCCAGGACACCCGTCTACGAGAAGCAAGAGCTGAAGTGGTATATTGCCTCACCCGGGGGCCCCCGCAGGGTCCAAACAAACCCCGGGCTCAGCTTAACCACCAGGATCCCCTTGTTCCTGGACACAGGTTAAGCCACGCACAGCCAAGTGGGCGGGTGAACCCACATGGCTTGGTGTTTGTGGTGACACAACTCACCAAACACCTAAGGGGCAGGTGCCCTGCGTGGGTTGAGAAGAGAATAAATTGTAAAGATACTGTCACTCAGGTGAAGAAAGCATTTGACCGCTTTTATTGCCCCAAACATGGCAGACTGACACAAACACCAAAGGCATATTCTAGCAAAAAAATTCGAGACAGGAGTGCTCAGAAAAGAAAAAGTCACGAGTAAAACGAGCAGGATTAGTACTGATATGGCCGGACTCTGTATCGAACACTCAAGTTCGCTGTTTACTTCAGGCACTAGATTTAGGGAAATCGTAATTCCTAAAAGGGGTTATAGTGAGGTTATACAGTAAAACCCGTTTAGAATGAACCCACATACAGCGAATTATTGTCGATACCGAACTCATAGAAAATTTAAATAAAAATTCATGTAAATGGTATGTTTTATAACGAACAACATATTGGCTATATTGAACTTTCTTCCCCAAGGAAGGCTTCCAAAAACGCGCAAACAATCGTCTTCTAGCCTGTCTCTTCCCCCAAAAAAGAAGAAAGAAAATTTCAAAAGCTCAAGTTGCGAACAATATTGAGCGAAGAGAAGCGATTCAGAAAAGGAGATAAGCTAAAAAAAACATCGCACGCATGAAAAAAAAAAAATATTTAGCGTGTTGTTACAAGGCGGAAGTGAAGAGATGAGAAAAAAATAAAACAAGCTCTCCCCTTACAACGAACTTATCGTGCAAGTTTGTTGTAAATATTTTCCACTATATCGACCTATACTTGCTATATCGAACTGATCGTAGCGTTTCCTGCTGTTTGTTATAAACGGGTTTGACTGTACTTCAATCGGCTCTCACGGTACAGATACTAGATTCTTTTTTATGCACACTTTAATTGCAGCTTCTACATTTGGCAACATTTTCCAGCAAGAACCAAAGTACAGTTGTGAAAGTATTAGTGTTAGATGACTGCATGAAAGTGATACATCAGTGTGAACAAAACAAGAAATAAAAACATAAACTCCACTTTTCACAGATAAAGTTAAAAATTAATAGCATCATGCTTGAGCATTTTGAAATCTTCGAGCTAAGAGGGAAACTAGTCAGTTTCCTCATCCACTCAAAATGAAGTCAAAAGTAACTACAGACGTCCTAAAACAAAAATTTATCCAGAAAGTAAGAACAGCTATAATAAGGTCATTCAAAACAAAATGAAAATGCTACACAGCGAAACTACGGCTGTTGCCTAACCGCAACTCGTAATGTTTAGAACTGTGAATATGCCTCTGTTTCTCACCTTAGGTGAACAACAAACAGATCCCTCACTTGTGGACTTCTTCTATGCCTACTTAAACTGCTTATCTGGATAAACGTTTTCCCACAGGCTTCACACTTGTAAGGCTGCTCCCCACTGTGGGTTCTCTCATGACATAACAAGTGATCTGCTTTTCGAAAATCCTTTCTCACACGTGCCACATTGGTACGGTCGTTCACCAGTATGTACTCTTCTGTGAATCGCGAGGTCCTGACTTCTGGCGAATGTCTTCTGGCAAACCTCGCAACTGAATGGTCTCTCCCCCGTGTGAATCCTCATGTGCACACGTAAGGCACCGACTTCAGAAAACGCTCTCTTGCAGACAGAGCAGCGGAAAGGCTTCTCTCCTGTGTGTGTCCTTTCGTGCTTGGTGACATCAAAATAGTCAATGACTGGAGTAAGGGCAGAACTTGCAGTGGTACATGCCCTCATGTCGTGGCCGCATCATGGGTTGTGACCCAACCACTTCGCATCTTGGGAAAGAGAAGTCGCTCTCGCTGTCCCCATCGTCCTGGAAGGCTGCTTCGGCCAGCACTGTTCAGGAAACCCGAGAAACATGACAAAGAGATTCAACAACAAACAATGTCCAATGCCAACATGCAAACATTAGACAAGTTTGACAAAGCTGCACTGCATTCAGCAGAAATTAGCACACACAAACAAGTGTACCGACACCTGTTCGTTTCAGAACAAAGCAAACAAACTCGACAAATAAGAATGATTGAAGTATTAAGAAAAGCTGTTACTACGTTAAAGTGATTTTACACTTTGGGATAATCAAAAAGATATGAGCACAGCCCATTCATGCAGAAAATTTTCATGAGCACTTTATCTTTCATTGAAGCAGCTCATCTCATATCCTAATAGCCATAAGCAACAATAAGTGAACCCAATTTCTGGGCCTCAGAGCTGCAATGAAATAGAAGGCTGCAGTGAATGCTATGGTACTGTAGAGGTACCATGTAGTGACGTCCGTCCGTTGTAATAATGATCTACAAAATGTCACTGTAGAGTCAATGCCACTCGAATCAACGAAAAATCACACACCATTCGAGTATGCAAGCACTCCTTCCAGTGGAAGAATGTGGTCAAAAAACTACAATTGCTGACAATTTGTAGTCTCAAACACCAGAAAGGCAGCAAGCATGGCAAGACAACCACATCACGCTGATTTTGTTTGCACAAATCGAGTGTTGGTGAATGCGATCACGTAGATCGACTGCTAGTGCTCATCTAAATAACTGGGATCCAATTGATGCAATAGAGGACACTCTATTTTGATTCAATGATGCTGAACTGGTGTAAGCAAGAACACTGCACAAAGAACGCATGTTCCCGAAAGTTGGGTTGGCCAGCGGCAAGGACCCTGTCTGCAAAGCAGCGATGTGCCATTTCCTGCATCTTGCAATGGTTGCCAGAATCGACCTGCAAGTTTGAGAAAGAAGATATTGAAGGCAGTGTCACTGGTATGATGTAAATATTTGACCGTTTTTAACACCCCAAACATGGCAGCCTGACAGGACACCAAAAGCATACAATAGCAAAGAATCAGTCACAGGAGAGCTCAGAAAAACAAGTCGGAAATAAAACAAACAGGACCAGTATTCATACGACCGGACTCTGTATTGGAAAACCAAGTTTGCCTTTTACTTCATGCTCTTGATTTCAGAAAATTATAATTCTTAAATGGGGTTGGAGTGGGGTTATACTTTAATTGGCTCTCGCTGTACAAGTCCTTTTTACTTATGTCATACCTCTTTCATGGACACTTTAAGAACAGTTTTTACATTTGGCTACATTTTCTAGCAAGAAGCAGCGTACAGTAGCGGAAGTATTAAAGTTCGAACAACTGCACAAAAATGATTTATCAATGTACAGCAAAACAATAAATGAACACATAAATTTCACTTTTGAGAAAAAAGCTGAAAATGGATTGCCCCATATTTAAGCATTTTAAAATCCCCGAGCTCACGGGAAAATTACTTTTTGAGTAACACCTTCCAGTAAAACATTTTTACAAGCTATCTATATAAAAAAAACTACAAATTTGTTGTAGAAAAGAAATCACTGGAAACAAAAATTAGCTTGACATTCCCAAGCAAATCTTCAAAAAACGACGAAGCAATGTTATGTTGCGCGCATCACCTATGACACTGTAGTTGCATCTGGGACTGTAATAGACCCTTTTACAAAGTAGCGCACACCCTCATGCAGTGTACATGAAGAATGCATGGAACATTGAGGTCAGCGTTGGCAAAAGGGCCGACTGCAACAGATTTGAGTTTACAAACACCATTGCGACACACTTTACAGTCCTATTTGTTGCATGAACCACACTACAGCAGTGTGTTTACCAAAAGCCAACTTTTATACAATAGGCTCGTGATAAACATACTCAGATATTTCATAGTTCTGCTTAATTCACACAAATTTTAAAATTTTGGTTCTGCTGCAATATTCTAATAATGTAACTTCAAGTGGTAACAGGTACCATCAAAGCACTATTGTCCAGAGCTAGGCGCTCACGCTAAAGCGCGCGTGGTTTGCAGAAGCGTGGGAGGCGATAGGAATGTATACTGGAATAACCAAGAGGCAATTACTTTTCAAAAGCGCGTGTGTGTGAGAGGGTCTATACCGTATTTGCACAAATATAATAGCAGTATTTTTATTTTTTGTATATATTACATGTTTTAAAACACACCTCGCATTATATTTGGAATTAAGTTATGCCACGAGGTGCACGAGTCTGGAAAAGGCCATCCCTCTGGCTTGATACAGGAGATCAGAAGGGAAAAGAAGTGGGGGTGTGGGAGGGAATTTTTTAGCTATTGGGCCATGTGAAGGGGGAATACAAAACATAAAAAGTATTTTTATTGCTTTTGTGTTTGTACAACGCACCACGAAAAGCATGCGGCAGAAATGCAGCGTGCCACACGGGGATGAGGGCACTGGCCAATTCAAGCCAAGTAAAGCCAGGCGAAGTCAACACAAGCCGAGCCAAGACCACCAACTGTGTTTAGGCAATCGTGCAACAGATTTCGGCATCGTGTCTTGCTTTCGTTAACTGCCGAGGAGCTCACGCCGAAGAAATAGGAACTACCAGGCAAGCAGTGCCGTGCTGCTGCATATCTGCGTAGTCGCCAAGTAGATTGCAAACGGAAGGACCCGGGCAGTGAGGATGATTGCAGTCAAAACATTAACGGATATTTCTTCGATTTCCATTGCCTACTCACTTCTGCTATTCCCCAGAGTGCGGTAAATTTACGTGGCCTCGGCTCGCGTTATAATAGTAATATTTTTTTTTCTTTTTGAGGGCATCAAATTATGCCCTTGCATTATATTCATGTAAACACAGTATTTATAAGCCGCATAATTTGAACAGCGTTTTTGTCAGTTATTTTTGATGATACGTGGACTGTATGTAAGAGTCATGCAACTGTTGATAGGCCGCGCCTGAAACCGTGTTGCTCCCTACAGATGCAGCTGTTTTTTTTTTAGAAAGACCATTAGGTGGGTGTTTAAGAAACGTTCAATAACTTTGCCACGGGAACATAATGAGAGTGGCATGTAATTCTGCACGTCAAAGGCATTTCCAGATTGCACATTGGAACAACCCTTGCATTCTTCCACTCACTGGGTACCACTCCAGCGTCAAGTCTGCGTGTAAATGACAAAAATTCAAAGCACCATTCGTCGTATCTGCTGAGAAAAATGCCTGCTATCTCATCTGGGCCGCAGAAGTTTTTGGTGTTGTGCCGAAGCAGGTAATTGAAAAGTCCTGCTTTAGACTCTATGTCTATAATTGTAATATGCTTCCCGCTGCACGATGGCAACCGAGAGTTCTTGTTCGTGTACACAGACGAGAAAAACTTGTTAAACACGTTCGATATTTTTTCGTTGTTGTCTACTATCTGATCATCAAGCTTGACTACAGTCACAGAGTTGCTTTTTTAGCCAAATATGCCCAAAGCTTACGTGGGTTATCTTTTAAAAAGGAGTGCAATGTCACATTAAAAAAATGCAACCGAGAAACATTTATCTTTGACTGCATTTGCTTTTGAAGCACTGTGATGTAGGCACCTACGTTGCGGCTCAGATGCAAGATTTCACACGTTATCCGTGGGTTTTTACTGTTTACTTATTGGGAGTATAGAGGAATGAATCTATTGAAGCACGCAAAGACGACTTTCCTAAAACAGGACCATGGTGTTTCTGGCAGACGCCATTTTGTTTCTGTACAAGGGCCAAATGGTCGAAAGCTCGGACGACAGTGCCTTTAGCACTGTTGTAATCTCTGCACTATTGAGTCGGTCGTCGAGCCGTTACGCGAGCAATTCGAGGAAAGTCACAGACCACCAGTCTGTGATCCGAAACTCCCTCCATAACTCTCGCTAGCACACCTAGCTGTGCCACCGACTTTGAAATGAAACATAGATATAGCGGTGACCTGCATTTAGTGGTGATGTGTGTAGTGCCATTAAAGGGGGACTCAAGCGGTTTTTGGGGAAGCTACTTTTTGGTGCGATGGCGTTAAGGAAGTGTCAGTGAATGAGTATCTTCAGTTTTAGAAGGCAGAACCGCCTATTAATCACGCAGGAATAAAATACGTGCGGACTCTTTTCTGTACTTACGAGGACCAATGAAATTATCGTATGTTTGAAAATTTTGGCGGCCTTTCTTTCCCCGCTGCGTTGGAAACAACCGCAGCGGCAGACCAATCACAGGTCAAGGAGAACTGGTGGCGCGCGTTGCATGCCGGTCGTGCCGGTTGCGGGCCGGCTTCTTCTCTGCGAACATGGCGTTGGTGGTGATCGTTGGCGTGGTCGGCGTGGTGGAAGCTAATCGTTCCGCGTAAAAGCGCTATCCTTGACTGTGAATTTTCGTCGTGTGTCGCTATGATAACCCAGCACATACTAGAAGGGAAGATCCATTTACTCGTGCGGCGATGTCGTGGCGGCACTCTCAAGACAGCAGAAACGCCCGTGCCGTCGTGTTTGTTTACTTCGACTACAGTGGTGCTTTCTAAGCATTTGTGTCCTCGAACATCGCCCGGATTTCTTATTTGGCGCATTTCATGCGTGTGCTCAAGTTCAAGGTATTACTCGCGCATACCGTATAAAGGATGCGAATTTTCACGCGTTTTCATCACCGGAGAAAAGTGATTAGTGTTAGCAATCCTGAACGCTCGCAACGTCTATCTGATCACGAAATCATAATTCTACGTTGCTATATCGCTGCTAAGATTATGCCGTCTTTTTATTATCGTAGAAAAGGCGTGTGGCGATATTTGTACTATTGCAATGTCGTGTATTAGAGTCGTGATCGTCCAAGACGGCGTACTGCATCTTTTCATTTTCTTTTTTTCATCCACTGTAGCCTGCAAGCCTATCAAGAAAAAATAATAATAAAGCTTTTGGCTATAGAAATCTGTCTGTCTATATTCTGTTACGGCATTGAGTAGCAGTGCGTCCCCTTTTAGAGGGGCCGCTGAAACAGCTGACGGCGGCGTATAGAAGCGGTCGCCGTGCTGACGACCCGCTGCGCTTGTTGTAGTGGTTGCAGGTGTGTGTACGCGCGGCGCAGAGCGGTCGCTCCGGTCGCAACGGACGCAGTCGTAAATACGCGCTCGTTGCACATGTCTGAACCAGCCTTCCCTCCGTCCTCCCGAGGCGAAAGTCAACGTGGCGACATCGCTTGACATCACGTACCAGAGGTAACGCTGCGATGTCAAACGTTGGTTTGGTTAGGACTTGCCCAAACCGCAAATCGAAGAACGCCCGAAAAGGTCTGCGTTTCGTCGTCTTCGGAACCCGAACATGACTACGAAGCGCTGCTATCGTCCACATCGCACGTCGGAGTGACGTCATAGGAAATCATCCCCAGGTCGCCTGTCCGCCGAAGAATTTCAACTTCTAACGGCGTCAGGTCCTCGAGCGTAGAGAACTCCACCATGATTGAAAATCGAATGACAAAGAGGTTCGGCCGATGCGGCTACCTCGGGATCACTGCGCGACGGAACGTCGTCCAACGCCATTGGCCCGAGATCCTTTTGATAAGCGTGCGAGGATCAATGAGAGTGGTTTCCTTTTCCGATGGATCTGAGGTTTGGCGGCCTTCAATTACATTTTTATTAAAGAAATAATCACCGTATGACTATACTCTTTGGTTTTTTAGGGATACTTAGGGCGTCTAAATTCAGCTGTCATCATCAAAACACAAACTCAAAAACCACTTGAGTGTCCCTTTAACAATTTGTTGGAGGTTGTAGCTGAATGCTATGTCAATTAGGGCGTTGTAAGGATCACAACTAGTTAATGGCGTCGTGATGTTCCGATCGATGTGGGGCAAGTTGAAGTCGTCGCCAATACAATTAACACAGAATTTTTGGAATACGCTTGAAGGATGTCCAGAAGGCCCCCGAAGGGACGAATATCAGCCTTTGGGTGCCTGTACACTGTGGGGCAAGTTGGATGTTTGAATGCTCTCCCAGAAGTGTTGCACTTTGTGGAAATCATGGGGCAGCTGGACTCTATTGTCACAGTGGTATGCTTTCGGTGGTGGCGACAGGGTCAGTGCCATCCTCAAAGGGAAGCGGAGCTCCGGCGAAATGATGATGGTCATTGACTTTTACAATATTTTCCCCATTTACTAAATATCCACCCACGGAAATGTCTACGAAATATATCATTAAAATAATAATTTTCTTTGGAAAAATGAATTTTGAAGTTCATACACCTCCGAATATCTTGCTGCCGCTCTACTGGCATCAACGAGCAGGGGAACTTGTGACGTCAAATGTTGTATTCGAGAGCAGACCATGCTCCTTGCTCCTCAGTGTTGTAGTGATATTGAGCGTCGGTGGTTTTGGATATAGCGTCGGGTTTAGGCTGTTTGCGGCATGCAGTGGAGGGCAAGAAGGGGGGGGAAAAGGTCAGTGATTGGCTGTGGAGTGCAATAACACCACAAACAAGGGCAGCAAAGTGAGATATTGTTGGCTTCTGATTGAGAAGTCTCTGCAAAGGAAGTGGGTCTGAGCAGACCGACGAGAACGCTGGCTCCTAGCGTTCGCGTCAAGCTAGAAAATAGTTCACACCTGGATAGCAAATAAAACCTTCCATACCATTCTGCTTCAAAGCGGCATCTGGATCCACATGTCAGCGGTTCGCAAATGTAGCCCCCAAGGGAGGTCCCCTCGGAGGTGATGCTAGCGGATCGAATGCAAATGTTGAATCGTATGAACTGTCGTGCCGGAAATCTTAAAACATTTGCTAGTCATTGCTCGAATGCATTTGGAGCACAGGTATATTTGCACCCTATATGTGTCAACTGAGCAAATATAAGTCTGTTAAAAAATCTTATCAGGCAGGCTTGAGTTACTTGATCACAATACTGGAGGACTGCATCAGCTGTGTCGGCAGTGGGGGCTCCAGAAGGAACCGGCCGTGCATAACTGGCCATGTCGGGGCCCCACTCAATGGTAATGAATTGGTGCAAGCAGGGATGTTTGCACCAGTTGCACAGGGCTGGTGGTGACACATTAACCAAAGTTGTGATGACCTGCCCGGTTCAATAGCTCCTGCGAAGCAAGCACCAGTTATTTTCAAGATGGCAATATGACACAAAAAATATCATTCACAATTGAAGTCATCTTTAGCAACAAATACAAAAAACATTAGCGATAATACAGCTAACTTCCAATAGTTGAAACCATTAAAGAGGCCCTGCAAGGACTTTTTACTGGTTTTTAATTTGCACCGAACCTGAGCGCACTGAACGTAGTAACTTATGGAAACTTTTCTTTTCTTGAATTTCACTTTATTTTAAAAGTTATAGGTGAATTAAGGGAAAAAGTGGGTTCTCAAAAAATATTTTTTTTATTGATCTATTTTAATGATTTTTTGCACAGGCATGCAGTTTATTGTGCTGATTGCATAACTGCAATCAGCTTTCAGATCTCTCTTCTTTGTCAAAAGTTATTAACAAAATAAAATAGTAACTAGTTAATTTCAGGTAAGGTTTTAAAAACCTTCTGATTAAAATTTTAATGAAAAAAGGTATGAATTGCTTCCCAAAGAAATGCCATACAAGCTAAAGCCATTTTTACTTCTTTAGCGCCATATAATCATGTAAAAAAATTAAAGTGAATAGAAGACATACAATAGCGGCTATAACAATGTCTAATAATGAAATGCCAGTTTTATATACCACAAAATATCATAATAAAAATAGCTTTAGCTTGCAGTCTAGTTCATTCCAAAGAAAATAGTACCAAGTTTATGAAAATCGGTTGAGCTCAAGTGAATCAAAAAGCCTTCCTGGCCGGAGAAGAGGCTGAAAAAACCAAAGCTGAGAAAATCGACTTCGAAATTTGAGTATGCATAACTAAAAACATTGAAGCTTTAGATGGGTGGAATGCCTTTGGTTTGAATTTCATACTAAGGGAGAGACACAGGGTAGGGAAAGCAGCCCCATATACAACAATTGGTTAGCCCTCAGAAGGGCTTTTTTACGGGACGCGGGGACGTTTTCAAAGCACCAGCTTGTGAAAGTGCGCCGCCATTCCGCACTGCTCACATTTGGTGGTCGCGAAGAACATGTTCAAAACATTCAAATCCACGATCACAACCTGTGTGCCGAAATCTGTCTCTTTAGCCTCGACAGTGACATTGAGGAGGTCAAACTTCCGTTGTGTGGCAGACTTTGCGGCCAAATCCTGCTTCATCTCATCAGCCCACGACACACGTAGAGCACTTTCACTTGCCGTGTAGAAATGCGAGTCGAGTCGTGACGCACCAGGGCCAAAGCCATCGTCTTTTTCATTGCTCACATCAGGGGCGGGCACCTCGGAAGATGATGCAGCTGCTGGCAGCTGAACTTGCCGCATGTCCGCCGCAAGCAACGCGGCTGGCGATGCGAGCGAAGTCCTCTTGTTCTACGCCTGACGCTTCCGCTTGCCGCACACACCCTGCGTTGAAAGCTCCACGCTAGGCATCGTGATCACTACCGATGTCTCCTAAAGACGTCGAGCTAAACAAAGCAGGCGAACGCCGAAAAATAACATGCTTGAAGCCAAAATGCAACCGCTAGCAGACGACAAACAACGATATCGGCTGGTCCCGACTCCTTCCGCGCCACGAGGAAGGAGAGGAGAGAGAGGAGAATGACATTTTTCAGGAGAGGAGGCATGCGCTTCGGCCAATAGCGACAGTGCTCGCTGCGGCCCGTGCTTCTTAGCCAATCGGTAGCTCGGTTTCTTTCTCCGGGGAAACGCGGTATTCTGTGCTTTCCCCGGGCGGACGCCATTTTTAATGGCACCAAAAATGTAGATAAAGAAGCAAGCTTTCCAACGAGACCAAAATGGCCGCGCTTGTGCGCACACCGGCGAAGCACGGAAGGCGCGCGTTTCGACGTCGGTTTTCTTTTTTCGGGGAGGTTTTGGGCACGTGCCGCACGACGTAATTATCGTTTTTTTTATTCTTCGAGTTTGAATTACGCTATAATATTTTGGAGAGAGGTGCTTGGATATGTAAGGCACCCAAATACAAAATTTTTGAAAAATTAACTTTTTCGCGATTTTTTGCATTTTTAGGACCTGCGTTCCCCTTAAAATTACAAAAACAAGCAAAAAATAATCTCCTTCATGACGTCCTTGGTTGCTTCAGTGGCCGTGAACTAGAGAAGGGGTAGTGAGCTCAGCGAGCGCTCACGGCTGCCGCACTTCGTGTCAACGGTGCGAGAGGGCGCCACTAAAGCATATGCTTTATAGGCTGTATGCAGCGGGCAGCCAGAGCGGCTCTCATTGCATTTGCTGCGTGATTAAACACTAATTCGGCATGACACTTAATTGGCCACGAACAACAGCAAACACGGGGTAAAGATCAGTTCAGAATGGGAGCCACGTCGCGCTGCCATACCGCCAAAAAGCCAAAAGGCAAACTAAAGCTGCTCGCCGAAGGCCTTGGGAACGCTCGTAACCGGTCGGATCCTCCAGTCCATACGACCGCAGCGTCGCCGCATACATACAGGACCTTTCCGTGTCGGTGCCCGATCCCACTACTCCTTTCTAGTGTGCGCCGCCTTTTCCACCGCTTGGTGGCGGGCATGTCGACGGGTCATTTCTTGTTTCCTTACTTTATAAACTGCATTTGCTTCTTTTCTGATCTAAAATACTGAACAACAACGATTACTTTTATATATAATTGATACGGTTCACACCACTTATATTTTGTATTTCAACTGAAAAGAAGCTTTAGCGGCTCTGACCAGTAGTAAGGCCAGGACCAAAGACGTCACATATAGCGCGCTTTCCGTACCGCAGGTCGCCCCGTCTCCACGTCGTCTGGTTAAAATATGACGCACTGATATTTAGTTACTCCCTCCGTGCCCGCTGGCTTCCCCAAACCCAAGAGACGTGAAAACCGCAAAAAAGGTAGACGCTTAAATATGAGTGCAGGGCCCCTTTAAGGGCAGTCCCTTTCTTTCAGGCATCAATGCCACATTTTCTTTGAGAAAATATGCAATCGCAGAGATTAACCCGCAAGCACAAATTGGAAATTTATTAATGCGACATTGTCCAAAGTGCGTGTCTGGGCAATCTACTTCAGGCAAACTAAAATGCGACTTATTCCTAAAAAATGCTTCAAAGAACAAAAGTGTGAAAAAAATATTTCGTCATTTCAGCGGCCACGTTCAGTAACACGGGCAATGGCCAAACCCACGAAAAAAATCACCTGTCTCGGCGTATGTGCTACATCACTGATTACTTTCTTGCCAGTATTTGCGCAGCGAGAGATATCTGTACGCGTGCCCCTCTTTGGGGGTGTCTTGCAAAGGAGCAGTTTTATTTACGAGACTCTTTGAATCGCTTGCAGGAAGCTGACCACAATTTTTCAATGGTGGCTGTCCTCAAGCTGATGGCAAGAGCCGGAGATGGTTCGCTTGCTCTGCTCAGAGCCTCACGAAGAGCTAGGTGTCGTTGAGGAACTCAAGGACGGCGCTGTGGGCTCCCTCAATAATCAACCACAAACCAGAAGAGAACATATGATGGGATGGCAACTGAATTTTAATAGAACACACACATAAAAAAACTGTACACTGCGATAGATGTGAATGGCAACCGGAGTTCCATAGAACTAAGGTTGAGGGAAGATTCAAAACGGAACTGGAGCGTGAAATACATGAGGCCTTCATGATAAGGGCCCATGGTTCAAATGTTTGTATCACCGCTCCCTCTATTGCCCTCTCTGAGAACAAGCACGCGTTTATCAGTTGATTGATTGATTGATTGATTGATTGATTGGGAGTTTATGGCACATCAGCATCTAAGGCTATATTGCGCCAAGCTTACACTATTGCAGTTCGGGTTTAACAAGAGGAAAGTGCTATAGTAGCGGGATATATGATAAAACCATGAACATGAATGTGTATAAGTGTAAACAGTATGACAATGAATTTAGGGTAGAAAGTAAAATCACAGTCGGTGTAGAAGGCCGATATCTGTGAGGAAATTAAAAACACAACTGTATGGAATGAGCGGTTCATCACCTCGTAGTAGGGCAAGGTGTAGTGGAATGTGTTCTTTATAAAGCAGTGAGAAGTGTTTATACCGGCATTGGTCATACATAGGGCATTCAATGAGTATGTGCATTATACTTAAGGCCCGTTCACACTCTTGCGACCGAGTTCGACCGAGAGAGACGAAACCGGTTTTAAGCCTCTTGCGATCTCTTAGGGCCAGCTCGGCTGCAGCGGAGCTGCAGTGGTCCTAAGAGATCGCAAGAGGCTTAAAACCGGTTTGGCTCTCTCGGTCGAATTCGGCTGCAAGAGTGTGAACGGACCTTTAGAAGTAAGTTACAGTGCACACATTCAGGGGCATCCTCCCCGCTCAAGAGGTGTCCATATGTGAGACGAGTATGACCGATTCGTAATCTACAGAGTATGACTTCATAAAAGCGCTCCCGATGTCGGGCACTCTCCCACTCGCCTAGAAAAGGTTTGATTGCATGTAGTTTGTTGCCGGTTTCGCTGTTCCACTGCAGCTGCCACTTTGCTTTGATGCAACGTTTCAGAGTTGTGGTAATCTTTGTAGAGTATTTTGTGTGTGTCCATTTCTCTATCATTAGCAGAGCTGACTGCACAATCAGCTGCTTCATTTCCAGGAATGCCAACATGGCTAGGAACCCAGCATAGACTATGTCAAGATTTTTCTTTGCAGCCAGGATAATCTTGTACTTTAACTCGGAAACCAGTGAGTTTTTTACACGGTTCATTGATGCTACTGCCTTCAGAGAGCTTGAAGAGTCGGTGTAGATTATAGCGTGAGAAAGTCGTTTTTTGATTATGTAATCAACAGCCAGCAGCAAACCATAAAGCTCTGCTGTTAGTATAGAGGCTTTTGAATTTATTCTCTTCACCTGATTTACCGATGGTCCCACCATAGCACAGCCTACTACCGAGTCTTTTTTTGTCCCGTCTGTATAAAAACTGGCATACTCGTGATATCTGGTCTGAAGCTCAAAGAAGTCCTGCCTGATGACTTCCTGTGGAACATCCTTTTTGTTATACTTGGTCAGTGTAAGGTCGCAATGTATGTGGCAGTTGTTCCATGGAGCTATATCTGATGGGTACTGGACTACCTGAGGCTTTGCATCCATCCCAACAGATTGTGCTGCAGTATTATTCCCCATAAAAAAGGGGGACTATGGAAGGTTTGTTTTCAAATGTCCGTTGGAACTTGATAGTCTCAATATTATCTCGAACGGGGTGCTCCACGACAGAGCGCACCCTGACAGAGTACATAAAACCAGGGAGAACCTCCTATACTTAAGGGACAGTTCGTTTGCTTCCACATAAAGGCTAAGCACTGGGGAGGTGCGGAATACACCAGTAGCCAATCGCAGTCCCTGATGATGAATAGGATCTAACATCTTTAGAACTGATGCCCGAGCAGAGTTATAGACAATAAAACCATAATCAAGCTGAGAGCAAATGACTGAGCGATAGATACGCAACAGACACAGTCGGTCAGAGCCCCATGATACATGTGACAAAACCTTAAGGATGTTTAGAGATTTAAGACACTTGAGTTTTAAGCTCTTAATGTGTGGAACGAAAGTCAACTTGGAATTGAACACAAGGCCCAAAAACTTGTGTGCATTTTTTACAACAATAGGAGAACCATACATGTTCAAAGACGGTTCCTGAAGAGCACCACGTCGACGGGAAAAGCTGACACAAGCAGTTTTTTCGGGAGAAACTTTAAAAGCATTTGTATCGGCCCATCTGACCAAATTATTGACCGGAAGTTGAACGCGACGTTCACAAATTGAGGAATTACAGGATGAAACGGAGATCTAGAGATCATCAACATATAAAGAATATTGCACCGGAGGAGGGATTGCACGACCAATGGAATTAAGTTTGACGATAAAAAAAGTGAGACTCAGTACACCCCCCTGAGGGACTTTATTTTCCTGTAAAAACTCTTTAGAGAGAGTTTTTCCCAGCCTCACGCGGAAAGTACGGTGCTGCAGGTAACTCTGTATAGCACTCAACATGCGGTCACGGAAACCAAGATCGAATAAATCTTGCAGTATGCTGTAACGCCAGACCGTGTCATATGCCTTCTCAAATCAAAGAAGATGGAGAGACACTGTTGCCTGTTGACAAACGCCTCACGTATGAAGGTCTCAAAGCGGACGAGATGATCGACAGTGGACCGTGCTGAACGAAAGCCACACTGGAACTTATCAAGGCAGTTGTTTCGTTCTAGACAAAACATCCGAGTCTCTTGTTAATCATCCTTTCTAATGTCTTGAAAAGACAGCTAGTTAAAGCTATTGGTCTGTAGCTAGATGCACAAGAGAGATCTTTGCCAGGCTTCAGCACTGGTACAACCACAGCGATCTTCCAGGAGGATGGAAAAAGGCCCTCGAGCCAAACTCTATTAAAAAGGTACAAAATTAGCTCCCTAGTGGATGGATAAAGATGTTTGAGCATTTTATATTGAATACCATCTGGTCCAGGGGCAGTTTGTTTGGAACAAAGAAGTGCCATTTGAAGTTACCATAGTGTAAATAAAGCATTGTAGGGTTTGTGCGTGCCACCTGATGTGATAACAGCTTTTTTTCTGCATTGATCTTGTGTCGCTGGAACGTTTGAGTGTAATGCTCAGAACTGGAGACATACTCGAAGTGCTCACCGAGGACGTTGGCCTGTTCCTCAAGACTTCCAGGACACACTCCGTTCCGACTTAAGAGTGGGACAGTGGATGCCCGGTAAGAGCCGTCAATTTTATGTACGCGATCCCAGACTTCCTTCGCAGATACAGTGCTGTTAACTGAAGTAGCGTACCCTCTAAAACTTTTTTTTCCGCTTGCCTTCGAATCCATCTTGCCTGGGCCCTTTTTCTTTTAAATTCAATAAGATTGTGTGTTGTAGGGTAGCGCCTAAATATACCCCACACTCGATTTTGCTCTTTTTTGGCCAAACGAAAATCTTTGTTCCACCAGGGCTTTGGTCTTCTGGGTAGATGCGAGGACGTCATGGGGATGGAGAGAATGGCAGCTTGTAAAATGTGCTGAGTGATATGTTCAGTGGCTCTATCGATATCGTCGAGTGATGTGCATGCAAAAAGAGATGAGTCCTTGAAAGTAGGCCAGTTGGCATTTTCGAATTTCCAACGAGGAGAGTGCGTTGGGAATGTCATGGGAAGATGGTTAAATTCTAAGATGATGGGAAAGTGGTCACTTCTGTGAGGATACGGGATGACCTTCCATGAAAGCAATGGGAATAATGATGGGTGACAAATAGATAGGTATGGAAGTGAAAGTGTGAGTTTTTCGATCCACGGATATTATCCACCTTCTATGCCTTTCAGAGTCTGCCGGGAACTTGTGGAAACTCACTCCGCTACTTTTCTTGTACATTTCGGTGCTATTAACGGCAACACAGCTTCGCGGCATGCTGAAGTGCTATGACGCCCATGCGAAACGTGCGCGCTTTTGCCCACACCACCCGGCTCCGGCGCGATCGCAGCGCCGCCGCAGCTCCGTGACGTCAAGCCCTCGCGTCCGTCTATAAGCCTAGACGCAACGATATTTGTCTCGCGGGCCCGGGATGCCCTTGCACGCCTGCACTCGCATAAACCAGCAACAAATGCGCCTTGCACGTGACGTCATATGGCAAAATAGCAGTCGCCATTGCGCCATACCATGCTCCTGTGCCCGTACCTTCCGAGGCTTACATTTTGCGCCATTGAATTTGTGCTTCTCGGCAAGCCATGCCAAAAAGTACAAGTTTCATGGCGCAAAATGTATGCTGCAGAACGTACACGCACAGGAGCATGATACGGTGCAATGGCGGCTGCTATTTGGCCATATGACGTTACGTGCAAGGCGCTTTTGCTGCTTTATTGGCCCCACTAGCTTCTAACGTCGGCAACAGTGTGATTTCAGGTGACTGAAAAAAGGTTAGAACAGTGCGACCTTGGTTTTGACCTGACTTACATGGAGGAAGGACGTAAAGTAAATCAAGTATTGCCAGGGTTCATGCATGCAGACAACATTGTACTTGTATCTGAAAGTCGTGAGACAATACAGGAACAGATTAGGATTTGCAGCAGGGAAGGGGACAGTTTAGGACTAAAATTTAGAAGGGACAAGTCGGGTATACTAGTTTTCAACGACGAGAAGGGGGAACCCCTGGAGATACCGGACACATTGATAGAACACACAGAAAAGTACAAATATCAGGGAATATGGTTAGGTGAGGGAAGACGGTATCTAAAAGACCATGAAGATATTGTAATCAAGAAGGGGAAACGAGATTCAGCTATCATGAAACACAGGGCACTATGGAACTATAATAAATATGAAGTCGTTAGGGGTGTATGGAAGGGAGTGGTGGTGCCAGGACTGTCATTTGGGAATGCGGTATTGTGTATGAGGTCAGAAATCCAGGCAGGTTTAGATACAGCAAAGGAGTGTGGGTAGGTTGGCATTGGGGGCACATGGGAATACACCAAATGAAGGAGTACAGGGGGATATGGGTTGGGCATCTTTCGAGAGTAGAGAAGCGATCAGTAAAGTAAAATTTGAACAAAGACTAGCTGAAATTGAGGATACACAGTGGGCAGCAAAAGTGTACAAATATCTATGTATGAAAAGTCTAAACACTAAGTGGACATACCGAACCCGCAAGCTGAGATTTAAATACATTCAACGAGATGGAGTCGATCAGAGCATATCAGTAGAAAAGGGAGTAAAGGAAACTGAGAGGAAATTGTGGGAAGAGAGAATGCAGGGGAAATCAGCTTGAACAATATACAGGGTACAAAAACAAGAAATAAAGAAGGAACAGCTGTATGATAATTCAGTGGGGAGCTCTTTGCTGTTTGAAGCTAGAAGGGGGGTGCTAAGAACGAAAACGTATAGGGCTAAATTCCAGGAAGTAGACACTCTGTGGAACGTATGCAACCGCGAAAGGGAACTATAGAACATGTAATCTTAAGGTGCATGAGGCTTCGTCCCACCCTCTTGGGGGGGATGACTAGGGATTTGGAGGGGGCACTGGGTTTTTGCGGACATGGATGGACGATAGGATAGGAAAAGAATTGCGGTAACTGAGAGGAGATTGGAAGACTGGTGGAAAATATCTAGGGAAGGATAAAAAATACAAATAAAAATAACCAATGGAATCATTTTAAAAGAAAGGGGGGGGATCTGTTATACCAAAATTCATACAAATTAAAAAAAAAGGGGATGACAAAATGATAGGCTAGGTGGCCCGTTACAAAGGGTATAGCCATTACCATCTATCCATCCATCCATGATTAAATCGGCAAGCCGCGATTAGGGGTGTCGCGAACCGGCCGAGGTTCGAGTTTGACCAGGTTCGACTTTTTCGAACTTTTAGTGGAAAATTCGACGAACCTTGTATTGAGGTTCGACTCGTGTGCGCATGCGCGACAGGCTGGCCAGTTGGCTTCGGATTGGATGGTAATCGCTAAGGAATAAATTGAGGGCAGCGCTGATTAATTATTTCAGTTAATACAGTACAAAAAATTAAGTTATTAACTTCTTCAGTGATTAGAATTAGTTTCTATTAATTGCAACTGTTTATAAAATAAAATAACCTTTTTGCATAAAAAAAATTCTCCAAACCTAGACATGCTTGGTGACATCTGGTGAAAAGTTCGAAGGTTCGTCGAACCGGTTCGACCCAGTCGAATCCCGAAAGTTCAACCTAAAAATCTGGTTCGACAAAAGTTTGCGACACCCTTAGCCGCGATCACCAAAGGCCACTTACCGGCAGTGTTGTCATTTTAGCGATTTTGTCGCTAGATTTAGCGATTTTTTATACATTTAGCGACGGATTTTTTAAATTTAGCGGCTAGCGACTTTTTTAGCGACTTAGGTGTTCAACCGTAATCTTGTTATTTTTAACAATTGTAGAGATGCTCGCGTACTGAATGCTTTTGCTTCTCTAGCCAAGTTTGCTTTGGATAATGCTCAATTTATCGGCGCGCTTAAAAAAAAATTGTCAACACTGTCAACACTGCAGACCGTCTCTCCCGTGCCCACATACCCACGTGCTGTCCGCCAAACGTTGCTACCGCCAGCCAAGAGCGCAGCCGCTTCGCTAGCCTCGCTGCGTTGTTTCGGATTCGAAAGCTTCGGTTCGCGTTTTGATGCTGAGATGCCGAAAGTGAAGTACAGCCAGAAATTCAGAGCTGAATGGCTCAAGGATCCTATGCTGTGCAACTGGCTGGTTTGCAAGACCAAGAAATGTGGGACAAAAGTTGCCGAGTGCAAATATTGCAGGTGTGAACTTGGACCAAGTGCTCTGATCTCGGGAAGCACCGGCTGACAGAGAAACACAAAACCGCCGCGGCGTGTCTGCCATCGACGCAGTCTCAGCTCCCCTTTGTGAGGACTGTCATCCCTCACAAAAAAATGACAGCCCTCAACATTACAAATAAAAACCCTCCTAGTTGTTTTTCAGTGTAAGTTTAACCTCTCAAAATACCTGAGATATGATTATTTGAGGTTCACTTACTTTAAAAGGGTTTAATCAGCTTTTGGAATTCAGCGAATACTTTAGCGACTTCCCTGGCGAATCTAGCGACTGTTTAGGCTGTTTAGCGACTTCCTAATCTTAATTTAGCGACGCGCGCAAAAAAAGATGGCAACACTGCTCACCTGGCACTACTGCGCAGACAGTGTTGCTCAGATGTAGGGACGTGTCCCTGACTGTAGGACATTCGCGGTTTATTTTGTAGGCTGCAGGGACGTAGGGGACGGATTTGTTTCTTCGAGAAGTTTGTAGTGGCTTTCTAGAATGGAAAATCCCGAAATGCACTACGCTCGCTAGCATTGCGTTCAACAACGTCTCTCATTGCTGTATTTTTTCTTTGGGGGGGGGGGGGTGATGGCTAGGTGCACTTGAGCCCAAACGGAAGCCTGGCACCGTAGCATCAAGTTGCGCTTGCTACGCTCGCTCGAGTTACGGTAATCATGTTGTGCTTCAGTGGAAGCGTTTATTGAGGCGCGGCGCTAGGCTCACGAGGTCACCTATAATCGATCGCTTGATTATATCTGCCTCGTGAATGGTTGATTGAGCTCAGCTTGGGCAATACGTGTGCCATCAAATAGCGCCAACGAACCAATTGTGGAGCGCTTATCACCAGGGTGAAAAATGCAGTCACTGAGCTGTGGACGCGCGTCAGCGTCTGCGCGTATACCTAGTATACCGCACAGCAGAGCAACAGGCGCATGCTCAGAAGGCGCTCCACAGCACAGCAGATAAAGATGGCAGCGTGCAGGTGATATGTGGCGTAAGCGTTTGTTAATGTAAGGTCATAATAATCAGGTGTTCTTTAAAATGCTGTTCAAGTTTGAGTGACTGTTGCTTGTTATGCAATAAACACTCTTCTTTTGCATATTCAATCTCGTGTTTGAAAAAGTAGCTCATTAATCAGTTGTAACGAGCTTACGGAGAGGTACAGTAGGCAGGCTCACTCAAATAAGCAAAATAAATAAAATACAACAATTTTTCCCATGGGCAAGCGTAGGGACATTTGCACACCCGTGTAAGGTCAAACAGGACTTTTTGGCGCGGACGTGGAACTTTCCGTTTGGCCATCTGAGCTACACTGCTGCGCAGTCGTTTTCTTTCGGTGTTCGCGGTCGGCGCTACTTAGAGCTGCAGCGTCGGAAAAGGAGCTCCTTCTCGGGGCTTGGCCTTCTTCCCCATCAGATGTTCTGGGAAATGTCTAAAATACACCACAGTGGAATCGCAGATATTAATGCGATCCCTGTTGACCATCTGAATCCATTTACTCCTCAGTCTAGGGTTCCTGAGAAAGCTGAAGAGCGATAGACCTTCGGATTGACAGGCGCCACACTTTAAGACGTAGCACTTCCTCATTGCACGTTTGCAGGTGCTAGGATGCCCTCGGTGGGAGTACGACTGTCGAAAACTCCGGAGAAACACACAGTGCACAAGCTCCTCGTTGCTAACTCTCAAGTGAACACGCTCACAAAGCACAAAAGGTTCATATGGCGCCGATCTATACTTCAAGTGTGCGCGAAGACGGGCGCGCGTTCGTGCTTCTGAAACCCACCGGTGGAGCACGTTTTGTCCCGTTGTTCTACGTCGTATTTAAGTAAGAACCGAAAGAATGTTCAAACACATACCAACCTTGACATACCCGGGAATTCATAACATCCACAAAAGCCAAACAATGCCACGCCGGCCACGCGGGCTACGACTTACTACGACTCAAGGTCCTGGATTGGATTGTCTAGTTTCGTTACAAAGCGTTCCAGTCGATTTTATTTTTACTCGGTCAATAATTTAATTTCTTGTTCCTTCTTGAAGCTAGAAAAAAAAAAGACAAAAAGTAAACGTTAATTGCTACATAGAGCAGAAATTTATGTTTACACACCCAGCTCGACGCGCGTGGAGCGAAAGCTCGCGCTGCAGAACCCAGGGATCCTGGGCTCGAGCCCCACCCCTGCCCGTTTCGATCTGGATGAGCATCGTACCGGCGTGCGGTCGTGTATCACTACTGCGTGGTGCACGTTAAAGACCCCAGGCTAGCGGTTGTACCGCACTGGCTAAATTGCTCATCTACAGCGAGTGACTCGTCGCAACTTTAAATGGCTGACCAACTACACGCTGTATAAATATTCCCACAACCCCAATATGTTTACACAGGGTAGTTCAGAGATCAGTGGGTAGTTTCATCATGATGAACAGAACAGCGCACAAAAAGACAAGGACAGAGAAAAGGAACATGCAGGACACACAGGCGCTGACTCGCAACTGAATTTATACATAAAAGGAAGAAGAGGAGGACGTTCTGAAAGACACGCAGGGCACGCAGTGTGTGTCACACACGACTCAACATCATTTAGACCATTTAGCTACAATGTGTGTCCTGCATGTTCCTTTTCTCTGT
The DNA here is from genome assembly GCA_037355805.1 of Ixodes ricinus. Taxonomy (NCBI): domain Eukaryota; kingdom Metazoa; phylum Arthropoda; class Arachnida; order Ixodida; family Ixodidae; genus Ixodes; species Ixodes ricinus. The sequence continues at coordinate 22,826 of JAZHYW010069834.1, forward strand.
CCTTGTCTTTTTGTGTGCTGTTCTGTTCATCATGTCATCATACCAACTCGCCCAACTTACAACACTTCTGTAGTTTCATCAGTTCCACCAGAGTTCCACTTTCGTTTTCGGAAATGTGGCGTCATGGGTCAAAACAAACCGTTGCTAGGGTCGTTGTTATGGACAAATACATGTGGCTAGGTTTCGCTACGAAAACCCGACGGTTCAAAAATCAGGAGTATGATTTAAACTTCTCAAAATCAAAGGTATAGAAAGCTTGAGTCATATATGTTTTGACAGAAGTGTGCCGGTAATCGCATGTTTCTGAAACATTTACGACTGCAACTTCCGGTCCTCAAGATGCCTGCAGCAGACGACGAATGCAAGTCGTATGCTGTCTGCCACACGCCCGCCGGCCAAGCCGACGCCGGCGTCTGAATCGTATGAAAAAAGACGAGATTCTGATATGGCATTTGTTTGATATATAACGAGTTTATGGTTAAACCATATGAAATATGGTTTATCGAAAGTCCGCGCGTCGATCGAGATGATCGTCTGGTAACGGGTTGCAGACGATCGAGATGATCGTCTGCAACCTGTGCGTTTCTCACGGGTGGCACCCGTGAGAAAAGCACTTCAGGCGATCAGTTGAGATCCCAAATTTCGTTTGCGGACTCTCGCAATGGGAGGGTGCTTCGTACCTGGTTGTAACCATCGCGTGGAGAGATTCTTGCAGTTTCTTCAGATTTCCACAAGACCCCAAAGCGCGAAAGAACTGGATAAAAAACAGAAGGCGAGTTTATATACCTTTGCCGCAAGGGCGCCGCCATCTTGAATTGTCGTCACTTCCAGTATGGGCGAAATCATTGTTTTGCCGTTGCCACGCCAATAGAAGGCATTTAGAATATAAGCGTAACCGTCACACATTCTTGTTTTCCCTCCCCTCTATTTTTCTACTATTTGCAGGTAGAAACGTTTTATTATTTTTCGTCACCCATACCGGATACGCCTATTAGTAGGTGGCTGGGGACAGAGTACACGAAAAAGGTCTATAACAGATTGTAATCGCATCACAGGTTCGATGGAGATCTTCACCAAAAGAGCACTCATCCACGGAATTTGATGGATACCAAGGGGGGAGGGGGGAAGCAAAATATTGCGAAATCGCGATAGACATACAATTTTTAATAACCTTACAACCTGAATAATAATAATCACAAACGACTTACCTCGACGGCGTACGATTTGTTTCTCATGCTGGCCTGCACTACGTCGGTAATGCACCTCAGGTCGTCGTCTTAATTACTGATCTGCATGGCGTGGTTTGATTTTATGGCATTTTGACTCCTCTAAACTCAACTCAATTATTAAAAAAAAAGAAAAACGCATATTGCGGAGGCCTTTACGGCCATGGCGGCACTTGTTTTTGTCGCTCGTTTACCGACGCAATTCAATGAAGACGCCCACTGCAACAGAGATCAGCAAATCTATCGTGTCGTCTGCTACCCAAGCAAAGCGGAGTGCAATACTTCAGAAGTGGCTTTCATCGTTGGAATACGACACTGAGACGACAAGAACATCTTCATAATTAGATATCAGGAACTTAGGAATTGCTTACAAAAAATTATTTACTTACTTGTAAGCAAAAAACTAGCCTCATGTGGAGTCTTTATGCAGTAACGCAGTAACTTAATTAAACTTTTGTTTTCTCGAATTTCTCTTTATTTTGAAAGTTATAGGCTAAATAAAATTAAAAAACAAGCAAAAATTAACCTCCTTCACGACATCCTTGGTCGCTTGAGTGGCTGTGAACTAGAGGAGGGGTAGTGAGCTCGGTGAGCGCTCACGGCTGCTGCACTCCGTGCTGAGAGGCTCGAGAGGACGCCACTAAAGCATGTTCTGGATAGGCTGTATGAAGTGGGCAGCCAGGGCGGCACGCATTGCCTTTGCTGTGCGATTAAACACTAATTCGGCATGACACTTCACTGGCCACAAACGACAGCAAACACGGGTTAAAGATCAGTTCAGAATGGGAGCCACTTCGCGCTGCCATACCGCCAAACCGCAAGCCAAACCTGCTCGCCGAAGGCCTTACTGAACGCTCGGAACCGGTCGGATCCTCGAGCCTGTCTACGACCGCAGCGCCGCCGCGTACACCTTTCTACATTCGCCGCTCACCGGTGCCCGATCCCACTACCCCTTGGGTCATTTCTTGTTTCTTTAATTTATAAACTGCATTTGTTTCTTTTCTCTTCTAAAATACTGAACAAAAACTACCTCCATAAATAATGTAACGGTTTGCGCCACTTATGTTTTGTATTTCGACTAAAAAAGAAGCTTTTAGCGGTTCTGACCAGTAGTAAGCCAAGGACCACAGGCGTCACATATCGCACGCTTTGGGCACCGCGGGTCGCCCCGTAGGGGAGGAGGTATCCGCGTCGTCCGGTTAAAATATGACGCACTGATATTTAGTTACTCTCTCCGTGACCACTGGCTTGCCTGAACCCCAAGAGATGTGGAAACCGCAAAAAAGGTAGACGCTTAAATATGATTGCAGGGCCCTTTTAAAGGCTGGTTCACACATTTGTGTCGACCGCATTGCGTCATGCAGCACTGCCCCTACTCATTGGCTCGTAGTAAGTGTCGCCGTAGCAACCTGTACGTCGCAGCCATTGCAGTTACAACGA
>JAZHYW010069842.1:0-27405 GCA_037355805.1 Ixodes ricinus
TGTACTTCGTTCTGAACTACATTATTGCTCCCAACGTCAAAGCGGACCAAGACTGCAAGTGATGAGATACAGCAGGGGTGCAGCTAATTGATCTGTAACGATAGAACATGGTTATTCGAAGAGGAGTAGTGGCGGACATTTGCGCTTGAGTGCAGTACAATCAGGTCTTCACGTTCAAAAGATGGGTGTAGTTTTGTTCAGCCGGTGAAAAGTTTGGAGCTGGCGTAGGCAATCAGAACGTTGTTGGCCTCGTTTGTGCAGGGCCAATATCGCTCCACTGCACCATGGCCTCTGGCTATCGGCACGCAGCTCAGTAGTTAGCGGATTGATCAGAATGGGCTTTAAAGATGACTCTAGGTGTTAGAGCTTGAGCTGTCTTCAAAAGCTTCGAAAGCTGCCTGTTGGTCGAAGCAGTCCACAAACATGATCGATTTTTCTTTAGGAGGTTTGCGACGAGCTCGCGCAATGATGAGAAAATCTGACTGCAATAAGTCGACGAAGAGAATTACGAAGGCAAAGTCTGCGGAAACAGGAGACGTCTCACAATTAGGACTGGTGTTGTCGGGGTCAGGACTGATGCCGTTTTTTGTCCACAAGGTGACGGAGCACCTTCATTTGAGAGCTTCCAAACCAGAATTTGGAGGACTTCAATTGAAGGCTTGCCGTTGGAAAGGGAGTCTTTCTAGATGAGATGAAAATGTTGTTGAGAAAATATTACATCATCTCGGTAGCTTAGACATGTTTGTTGTTTCAGACCTCCGCAAAAGACAATCCATCATAGGTTCGAAAGTCGCCGGGGCGATGAAAAAGCCGAACGGCATTTTTTTTTTAATTTATAAAGCCCGCCAGAACTATGAACGCAGTTTTTTTTAACATTCGTCGACGTTGATCTGCCAATATCCGGTGCGAGGAGTCGGTGGAAGAAACGTGCCGGGCGCCATGCAGACAATCAAGTGTATCCGTCTATACGTGGCAGTGGGGCGTCAAGCCCCATCCTTCGCCTGGCAAAACAACTGAGGAGGACCACGGGCTGGTTGACTGGTTGGGCGGTAGCTTGCGCCGTCATCTTGTCCAGCTATCCGTTTGTACAAATGCGGTGTTCACTGGCGAAGACTCGGTGAGGTACAGTGATGTAAAGGCGTTGTTGAGTCCTTGTATCTGATGTGTTGTGTGGTTATGGTTCAACCGAGAGGGCGGCTCCCTAGACCAAGCTATTTGATTGATTGATTGATTTGATATTTATTTATTGCGTGCCCAAAAACACCATAATGGTTTTGACATTGGTGCACAGAAGTCAGATTCCTATGAAACATGCAAACATATGGAAACCACAATAGTCATATTAGAACAGTCAGCATAATAAAACAGTCGTAACAAAGTACATAAAATACACATCAGGTGTTAAAGGTAAAATAAGGCATGAAAAAAAATCGTGCTGGACAAGGAGGTTGCATGATGTCTGAATACGATAGATTGGTGACTCCTTTAATCGCATGTCGGGGTAGAACATGTCGCACTGTCGCGTGACTTTCGTTGGCACACGTAACTTTATGCTGCCCAAAAGGTCAGGTACGTCAATTACACCCTGGATAAGCTTTTGTAGAAAAGCCGCATCTCGGCAATGCCTTCGGTCATCCAAAGTGCTGAGATTCAAAATCTTAAGCAGAGAATGGTGGTCGAAGTAAAGTCTCCTGTGGAAGTATCGATCATAGACTATGCGAACCAAACGCCTTTGCACCGCTTCAATACGTCTACATTCAGTCTCCGTTAAATGGTTCCACACGACAGAAGCGAATTCGAGCCTGGGCCTGACCAGAGCACAAAATAAACGTAATATGGCCTCAGGTGCTTGGAAGTGCCGAGTCAAACGGGAGATCATACCAAGCATTTTGAACCCGGTACCACAAATAGTAGTTACATGAGAACTGAACGTAAGTTTGCAATCGACTAACACCCCGAGGTCCCTGATCATATCAGTTCGAGTAATAATACAGTTTCCCAACGTGTACTTAAAATGTAAGGGATTTTTACGTCTAGTTAGCGAGATGACTTTAGTTTTGTTTATATTCAAAGGCAAACGGTTGGATGAGCACCATTGCAAAATACTCAAAACATCAGACTGTAACGCATCACAATCTTTTTCAGAACAAATACTTGAGAATAACTTAATGTCATCGGCAAATAAAAGCACTTTAGCAAACTTTACACAATTTAAAATATCATTTATAAATACCAGGAACAACAGTGGCCCCAACACTGACCCCTGGGGTACGCCTGAAGTTGGGAAAAACGGATTAGATAACACAGTATCAACTCGAACAAAATTTTTCCTCGATGACAAGTAACTATAAACCCATTCACAAAGTTTAGGGGCGAAACCATATTGTTTCAATTTATGTACAAGCAAAGCATGGTCAACCTTGTCGAAAGCCTTTGTAAGATCGAAATATACCGAGTCAACCTGCCCTCGGTTTGAAACGACCGGGGCTGCGTAGTGTAGAAAAGTACAAAGGTTAGTTTCGACAGAGCGTCCTTTAATAAAACCATGTTGTTGCAGCGTCAGATACTTAGATAAATGAGAGAAAAGACATTCTTGCATAATGGTTTCAAATACTTTAGCAAAACCACACAGTAGTGACACGGGACGGTAATTTGATACACTACTAGCATCACCAGCTTTATGAATGGGCACAACTATGGCTTCCTTCCATATTGCTGGAAACATACTGGTACGCAAAGATACATTAAAAATATGGGCTAAAATTGGCGCTAGAAGCCCACAGCATCCTTTAATAATAAATGGTGGAATGTCATCAGTGCCCACTGACGATTTCGGCTTGAGCTTTTTTATCGCCTTTTCAACGTCCCGTGTAGCAACACTGAACAGGGAGAGCGAGTCCCCATCACTGGGATCATTGATTAGATCTGACTTCACCGAATGTATGGGCGATAAGTAGCAGCTGCTAAAAAACGAGGCAAACTCATCAGCGATGTCTTTTGGCGATGTAACATAATGAGTATCACCGTTACTAGAAGAGCGCAGAGATGAATGTTGTGAAAACGAATGCGGTTTGGTGTTTACGTGTTTCCAGAAAGATTTGGGATCAGAATATAGACTATTTTCAACATGTCTTTCGTGGACGTATTTGTCACGTGCAAGCAATATTTTAGCTAAGGAACGAAAGTTGGAAAACTTTTGGTACCATACTTGTTTACACGTTCTCTTGTATAGACCATGAAAACGAGTCTTTTTACGCAGAGCCGTCTTCAATTCCCTCGAAAACCAGCTCGGAAATTTCCTCGGTTTAACGAGCCTTTTAGGCACATACTTTTCGATAGCTTCCTTCATTACCGACGTCAATTTTTGTGCTGCAAAATCTGAGTCATTCGAATCATATAGCTCAGACCACGCGTGTGATTCTACATGCCTGTAAATGCTGAAATAATCTCCCTTTTCGTAACAGTAAATGAATTTCGATAGTTCTCGCGATAAACATGGCAAGTAAAATTCGGCTTCAAAGGGCGGATGATAAGCATCGACCCTCACCAAGGGGTGTGACGAAGACGCTATCGCGCCGACAGGGAAGTTTGATAAAAGCAAGTCAAGTGTATTGCCAGAAGCATTCGTTAGATTATTGTGCTGTGAAAGACCATAAAAGTTGATAAGTGGCAAAAACCAAGAAGCTTTGCTCTCTGTCAGGTAATCACAACAATCAAGTCTGCCAAGGGCCCAGTCTACGCCTGGAAGGTTAAAATCTCCAAAAATTTGCACTTTGTATTCGCTAAAATTGATTAGACTTGTTAAAGTGTCGAAGTGTGAAATAAAAGTTGAGCATTCAAATTTAGGTGGGAAGTAATAGTTTCCGATGAGGTATTTACTACGATCACGCAATAAAATTTCGAGCCATACGCACTCATCACAAGTCTCAAGGTCTTGTCTACGGCACGATTTTAACTTGCTCGAGACTGCAATTAACACCCCACCGCCGAAACGTTGACCAGTGGCGCTATAATCACGATCGCGGCGAAACACAGTGTAGTCATTCGTAAAATATTGTGAATCATGTATTTCGGCACATAACCAAGTTTCAGTAAGACAGATTATGTCAAAAGAGGAAAGCGCTAGGTTCGACGAAAATTCATCTGCCTTCGTTCGTAATCCGCGGACGTTTTGATAGTATACCTTAATTGTGTTCTTCGACGCTGCCATTTTGGTCTATTGATTCAGACACGCGCGACGCGTCCAGTTTCCCGAAAAACTGATGAAACAGGCACCCTTCCGGCCAGACTTCAGGGTTATTTAAGGCCTCGAACGTCTCGTCTTCCACAGATATATGAAAGGAAGCATACGAGGTGTATTTCGTCCTAAGTTTAGCACAAGAGGCGATCTTTGCCTTCAGAACAGGCTTGATAATATCGAGCACCTCTGTAACCGATGTGTCCGGATCTAGCCTAGACACAAACAGGGCCTTCGACAGCGCCTTGCGCGGTACAGATTTTACCTTGCAGTTCTTGGACGTTCCACTGGAGGCCTTTGCTTGGCGTCGAGACTTCCACGGCACAAAACCGTCCTCGGTAACGTTCATTGGGGAGTTGACCCGCAGACCAGGTTGGCCCGCACGGCCCGCGACCGTCGAAGCACACGCAGCCGATGTAGCGGTATCGTAGTTCAAATCCGTCTTGTGATTGCCGATGTCAGGGGCAGTCCAAGCTGACGAAGACTGACGATCGAGGGTCCCAGACGCATTCGTGGTAGGTGGAGCAGCACTCGCGTTCGCCGACATGACAGCAGCGTAAGGCATTCGTGGCCCAGCCTGCATCGGTCTCGAGCTCGGGAGGCATTTGCGGATTTGTGACAGCTCAGACCGAAGGCTGTTGTTTTCTGCCTTCAGGCACTTCACTTCAGTCACGAGCAAATCCAGCTTGTTCAGAATAGTTGTGAACATGTGGACCGCCTCCGAAGAGAGCGACTCACCGTTCACAATCGACGGAACTGCCGGTGTCTTTTCAACGCTTGCCGAGTCCTCCTCGTCTCCGGATTCATTAGGCTTTGATGACCGTCGAATGCAGGATGTACTATCACGATCAATATGAGTGCGAACACCGCTCAGGGTGACCCGCGGTACTATCAGTGCCCCCTGGCGATTGCTCTTTGAAGCATAAGTGCACCTTGAGGTCGAGACGTATCGTCTCTAGCGATCGCCGCACCAGTCTGCACTTCCGGGCCGTATGCTTGCAAAAAACGGTCGGCGAAATCGCGAAACTGTTCACCAATGACGAAACGCATTTTTCGCTAGCAATGTGCGCCAGTAAAAAAAAAAAAAACAACTTTTATAAATATTTTTAGGGTTATCTTTTTTATTAGGACGTTCTAGTAGATTATTTCCATTACTCTGATAACAAGACCCGATACTTCGCCGACGCGTGCATAATGTTGTTATCTGAGGTATCAGAACAATCAACTAAGAGCGGTTATTCTTTTCTTCGCGCGAGTTTTGCGAGAGCAAAGGACCAGCAATGCTCAGAGACAAGAAGTTAGCGCGGTGCGAGCGTAAGTGATACCCTTCATTATAAAAAAAACAAAAAAAAACAGCGCGAATAAAACGACGATGGCGTAGAAGAAACACACAGACGTCCTCGTCGTTGTTGTTTTTTTCGCGCTGTTTTTTATGATGGAGGATATCACCCACGCTCGCATCGCGCTAACTTCTTGCCTGTGCGTATTGGTGGTCCTTTGCTCTCGCAAAACTCACGTGAAGGAAATAATAGGCAGTCTTTGTTGATTGTTTTGATACCTCGATAACAATATGACGCATTCTTAGAGGCGTCGGCGAAGTGTCGGGTATTGTTATCGGAGTATTGGGTCTAGTAAAACGTCTTAATAAAAAAGATGACCCTAAAAATATTTATACAAGTTATTTCTGCTAGCGCACATTGCTAGCAAAAAATGCGCTTCGTCATTGGTGAACAGTTTCGCGGTTTTGCCGACCGCTTTTCGCTAGCAGACGACCCGGAAGTGCAGAGTGGTGCGGCGATCGCTAGAGACGATATGTCTCGACCGCAAGGTGCACTTATACTTCTATGAGCAATCGGCAGGGGGCACTGATAGTACCGCGGGTCACGCTGAGCGGTGTTCGCACTCATATTGATCGTGATAGTACACCTTTGTAGGTGCTGAAACCAGTCTCCATAAGTACGTTGTAGTCTTCGGCACGCACGTCGATGCATTTACAATGAAAACGGCGGTTACAGCCGGCCGAGCATTTTAGGTATTGCTGTTTTGCGTAGAAGCGGTTGGAGCACGAGCCACACAAATCTTTGTGTGGCTCCTTATCAGACACACCCACGGAAACATCTTTCAGCGGCTGGGCCATGATAGCAAGCGAGCGCGTGAGCATGCGTCTGCTCCCATTCAGAGCGCAGCGCTGAATGGGAGCAGTATATGAGCACAGCAGCCCAGGTATCACGCCAAAGAAATGTCTACCTTGGATCAAGCTTGTCGACCCAGGGCCCTAATACGGTATTGCCCTGTAGCGCGTTCGTTGCTTAGAACGGAAGTGATAGTGCGACCGATTCCGAGCTGTGGTGAAAACATTCTGTTTAATCCACGTGGCGTCGGGCTCGTGCCAACAAATATCTTCGTAGTCTTTGTTGGTGGCGACGTTGTTCGTATTGCTAGCTACAGATTGTTCGCCCAAGATACGTCGCTTGCAGGCCTGCAGCAGGCTGCAGGGGACGGTGCGATCCTGTGATCAGTAGCCAATTAGGCTTGTAGGAGTAGCACTGTTGCGGTTGGCATGCCGCGAGCGGAATGACCGGGCAGAAAGAGGTGGATGTTGAAGACAGCGTGCAGAGACCGGGCATGTTATGGTTAGGGTTGAGGTCAGACGGAAGTGGAAACAGCGAGAAGAACAATCCGTTACCCAGATTTAGTCCAGGGGAAGGACAAGTTTGGGCTTTACCTTGTATTATTTGAAAATTATAAGGCCCTAGAGTTTCGAGACCAAACCTAAATTTTGGTTCGAAGAATTGCGCTACCCAAGAGTGCATCTCTTTCGGATGCCGTGCCCTCAGCGCGTGCTCGCTGCCTTCCGCTGCGCATTTCGCTTGGCATGGACACTGGAAGCTTATGAGACGTTGTTATGACACGTACAGCTTTTCATGGATACTTCTGAATCGGTTATGCGGTATTTGCTATTTCCTGCTTAGGACTAAGCACTGAGAAAAAAGTAATTATTGTCTTTGTAAACAATAGCCACATAATGCTCGTATTGTTTTTGCACTGATACTGACTGTGAATAACGCCACGATACCTCTGAGACGCATTGCACCGGCATCGTGTGACTTAACTTCGTAATATCACAATGACTGCATTTGATCTGAAGGTTCAAGTGACAGAAGCTGAATTCGCTCTGGTCCATCGCAGTTTCTGTCGGTTTATGAGGAGTGCTAACGGAGTAACTAAACTTAGGGTGTCAAACCTTTTTATTACCGTTCTGTATAAATTTACATTCAACGAATGGCAAGAGTATTGGCTTAGATCATAGAGCATTTAAACGTTTTATTCGTTTTTTCTCCCTCGTCAATAGATAATATATCTTATTCATATATGATTTATCATAGTCTAAGCGAGGGCCGTTATGTAGCAGGTCGCAGTTGATTCAATTACAATAGTTGACCACTTTGAAATGTGTTTCTGCATCCACCACCTCATAACTTGCAACAAAATGGCTGCTGCATATAATTTTTGTCTTTGTTTTTAATGGGATAGCAATATTATGCCACACACCATATTTTGAGAAATATGTGTATCCTCTTTCCTAGCTAAGTTTTCAGGTTCCCCGCTAAAGTCAGCGGAAAATTTAAGTCACGTGACTATGCAGTAATTCAGAGCCCCCCCTCCCCTAAATTTAACAAAAAATTTACGTCGCGCAACCTATGCAGCATTAACTCGGTTTACCCAAAGCTGTTCTTGTGTGCAACAATGAATGCTATCGTATTCATGAAGGATGACCCCAGAGAATTTTACATTTCTTCATTTTCAAACATGTAACATTACATGTTGCGTTCGGTGACTGCATAGCGTGTTCACAAATAACAGATAAGCAGGCGGTCGGGAAAAAAATTTGATCTGCCAGTAGGATTTTGGAAATAAATCACAGCTCAAGTATTCGTGATTGAAACAAAAATAAGTGTGTGTTTGTAACCATCTCCCCAGCACAAACTTATGCATGAGCAATATCTAAGTTTTAAAGTAGCTCGTGGCGTATCCACAAAGCATATAAAGCATTGCAAAGTAATTCTACGCAGGAAAGACCTTTCCTTACATCCTGGAAAAAAAAAAAACTTTTACTTAGAGGTCCATTATGGGCGCTATCCAAATAACAACAACAACTCGAGTTTCTCTCCAGGCGCTTGTTCAGCAGCTTCTTTGCAGCGGCTCCTGTTCATATTAATCAAGAACACGTCACTCCCGAAAGATAGGAAGTGTCGGCCGGAACTCATTGTTCCGCTCCCTGGAGCTTGAGGCTGGGCTGTTAATTTTGGGGACACACGTACGACGCTATTTCTGTCTTCGCTTCTGCTTATGATATATTTTTTTTTTGAAAACCCGACAACGCCAAAGCATTGTAAAAAGGAAAGAGGGTGTGCAAATTATCGGGCGATAGTACGACACGGTTCCATCACGATTTCTGAAGAGACACATCAACATTAGAAATCAAATATTCCCGCATTATTAGGTGCACTGAAAGTTTATAAAAGAGGCGTGCTTAACTAAACTTGTTTATAAACAAGCCGGGCAGTGGTATATGTGTTGTGAGTTATGCAATGTATTTTCAAACTTGTAATATTTTTTTTTATATTTGTAGTTGAGTAAAAATCTTACGCTGACATTTTAATCTTGAGAATGTCAAGATTGTTTTTTCAATATCTGGAATTCAGTAGATACATATTCCACTGTGCATAGCTATATGGAGTGAAAAACAGTGAACCTTTATGAAATTAAGCGACATAATAATTAATAAATAAAGACCCAAGTGAATACTAGATACAAGGTGATAATTTTTTCAAAACCTTAAAACATTGTCGAAGTTTTAGGAAAACAAGACCGATTAGAGAAAGATATTTAAGACAAGGAATACATACAACCCGGTCAGGCACATGAGCATGTCTGACCGTTCCCTACTATTTTACACCGATGGTTATAAAAAACTGGACAGTTGGGATCGCGTAGCCACTAACGGACCAATAAAACTGATCCTATTGCGAGCGTTTTGAAGTACAAGAACGACATCGTAAAGCCCCTGCCCCATAACGGGAAACATAAAGCTCGTACCTCTTTAATTGTTTTGCGGAAGGTTGAAGTGCGAGCGGGGAGGTGAAATAGGGGGGGGGGTTCTACATGGGGTCGTGAACCGATTAAAATGTAGCACCTGCGGACGTAAATGGGGGCTTACGTCTGAGTATCAGACAGCGGAGTCCTTTCCCGGAACATTGGGAGGGAGGCAGTTTTCAATGACCCTGTTCCGCTCGGCGCACCAAAACCAATTCCTCACGCGTATGTTCTGTAGAGTTCTGGGGTGGAACCCCAAAACTCAATATATCCTTGGACACCATAATACCAAACTGACGTTATTTTATAACTTTTTTTTAACATTTTTGAGAGCAAATTATTTGATTCTCTTTTCATCCCCTCGCTCGCTGTTTGTACTCTTTATCGTTTCTGCTGCAGCTCTCTATCTAGCTTCATATATTGCTCAAGAAGTCATTCATGAAGCACTATCGTTGTTTTTAGACGGCTTGTTTCGACAGCTGCGCCATCTATTATTCAGCCGTCTTTTGTCTCGCTTGCGAATGTTCTTCTAGAAGCTATGCGGGTTTCCGGAAGCAATTTTATTTCCACTTCGACCTTACCCCCGTAACAGGCATGTACGTGCCCTGAAGTAGCGCCCAAACAAAGCTCCTCCACTTCCCTTCGAGGAAAGTAAAGTTGCCGTAATAATAGACCACTCCACAAAGGCATATCTGTGTACAATCAAAATACGTGAATTTTGTTAGAGGAAGGAGCAATATATGAAGTGACTTGGTTGTGGTATTTTAGATTTTATCCAAACAATATGTATTTTTATTTATATATATATATATATATATATATATATATATATATATATATATATATATATATATATATATATATATATATATATATATATTAGGACTACATATAATTTGACTTTTTTATACTGCCGTTCGATGTATTTCCGCTCGAACTAACTCGAGTGTTCAATTTCCACTTCAGCAGTATATTGGTTCGGTAGTTTGTACATAGGCATTCTCTCCAAATGATGTCGCCCACACATTCTCGCGCACAAACAGTAAACGAAGAAGTGAGTCGTTATATTTATAAAAATAAATTAACCTTATGATCTCATTAAACTGTACGTCAGGCTGACTGGGAACATCATTTTTTTTCAATTTTGTGTCCGGTTTTTTTGTGTGTCTAAGTGGAAGGTTTTCTGGGTCAAGCCATAGTCGTTTGTCAACTGTCTCCATTTTGCGCAGCCTTTTTGGTTTATCTCCTTTTTTAAAGACTAACGCAGCAACAAAATAGAACGTGCCAGCCGGAGATTTTGTATCTGTCCCAGAGGTCAGAAGCGTGCAGATGGGATTATCTAAATGGGGCACCATTATAGCACTCGTCAATTGCTTTTTGAGTCTTTGACACCGCGTCTGTTTTGTATTTTCTACCCATCGAGGTAGGGGTATATCCGAAAATACACCATCACAATTCAAAGAAACGCACTTGAGGATATCAGTATATAAGTGAGAGTGTATATGTTCATGTATTTTGACAAACATACTGACATTACCTAAGAGTGCCCCCGAAGCACAAAGATGCTTCGGTTTGATGTTATGTTTGTATTTGCTTATTTTCTTGTTTCTTTTCTCGTTTCAGTGCAAAATCCGAGACTGAGGTAATGACAGACGACGACAAGGAAGAGATAAAGAACGTCTCAATCACCGCTAAACCTTTATTGGAGAAAAAACCTTTATATAGGGTTGAAAAAGAAGGAAGAAAAGGGAACCCTTCTCCACATCACATCACGCAGTTCCTACACGCCTGAATATGCTTGGATACCTCGGAACATGGATCCTTGTTTTTGACACAACGTTTATGTTCACCTAGTCTATCATTCATACAACGCTTCGTTTGACCTATATAGCACAAACCACAATCAAAAGGGATCTTGTAGACTATACCTGAAATACATGTAACACACATTTCCCTGTGGTTTTTAAACAACCTTTCTGGGCGGAAGCGAACGGAGTTAACGGCGTTATGGAGAGAGGTGATGTGAAGAAGGGTTCCCTTTCCTTCCTTCTTTCTTCAACCCTATATAAAGGGTGTTTTCCTGAATAAAAGTTTAGCCTGTGTTTGAGACGTTCTCCTTCTCTTCCTTGTCGTCGTCTGTCATTACCTCAGTCTCGGGCTTTTCACTGAAATGTTTAATATACACAAGCAGACTTGCGCTCTTACGTTCTGCTCTTTTCTCGCTTGCGTACGTCATGGTCTAGACATCGACTTGAAAAGTGTTATTTTATTATTTATTTTTATTTATTCATACTGTTGGCCCACAGGCCGTTACAGGAGTGGGATATTGGTAAAACACCCAATTTTAACACACAATTCCACGAACAATACATTTCATGATTGTTTCTGCACAAGAATGCACTCAAAAGATAGGCAAACAAAGAAAACAGAAAACACACACAAAAAATAAATAAACAAGTAAATAATTAGATCCTATTTTGTTGGGCGAGACTTCGCAGGAGGGCTTCAAAAAACTCAACGGTGTCACCTTCAAAAACATCTTGGGGCAGACTGTTCCACTCATCTATAGTCCGTGGAAAGAAAGAATATTTAAAAGGATCGATTCGCGCTTTCATTGGCATTATCATTTTATTGTGATTTCTTCTAAGTCCCCTAGTAGAACGAGCCTTTAAATATCGTAATGAGTCTATGTTGAGACTATTTTTTTGTATCAAATAAAGAAATTTTAGTCTAGCCACTTTTCGACGCTCTGCCAGTGATTGCAAGTTGAGGTGAGTAAGCATCGCACTGACAGACTGAGTCCTTCGGTATTGTGCTGTGATAAATCTGGCAGCTCTTTTTTGTACCTTTTCTAATTTTTCAATTTGGTTTTTTCTGTATGGGTCCCACACGGCACTTGCGTATTCTAAGACTGGGCGTACAAATGTTAAATAAGCTGTAAGTTTTACTTCCTCTGTCGCTAATTTAAGGTTACGTCTTAAGAACCACAATTTTCTTTCTGCGGAGCTCGCAACATTGTCAACATGAAATTTCCAATTAATATCACTTGATATGGTTACACCCAGGTATTTAAAATTGCTGACGAACGTCAATGGTTTATCGTCCAGTTCGTAGTTATAAGCAAGAACGTTTTTAATTTTGTTTGTGATCCTTGAGAATACAGTTTTTGTTGGGTTAATTTGCATTTCCGACCGCTTGCACCACTCATTTATGGTATTTAATGCTTCATTCAAAGTTATCTGATCTTCAGGACATGTAATTCTAGAGTAAATTAGGCAGTCGTCTGCGAATAGGCGGGCGGTAACTTTAGGGCCAAGGTTGTCTGCGATATCATTAATATAACTTAAGAATAATACGGGTCCCAGTACGGATCCCTGGGGAACCCCGGACGTGACTTTTAATGTAGCAGATCTAGCACCGTTAACTTCGACAAATTGAGTACGGTTAGTGAGGTAAGCCGTGATCCATCTCAGTACGCTTAAATTTATACTGGCGTCTTTTAGCTTCTGGATAAGTTGTGCATGGGGAACGCGGTCGAAAGCCTTTGAAAGGTCCAGACAGATTGCATCCGTCTGGCCCCTTTCATCCAGCGAAGTCGTGAAATCGTGTATAGTTTCTGTCAGTTGTGTGACTGTCGAAAGCCTCCGCCGGAATCCGTGCTGGTTGGGATTGAAAGCTCCCAAGTTCTCAAAGTAATCAAAAAGATAAGCCGATAACACATGCTCTAGTATCTTACAGCAGACACAAGTAAGAGAAATTGGTCGGTAATTTTCAACGTTATACCTGTTGCCAGATTTATACACAGGGGTGACTCTAGCGTTTAGCCAATCGGTGGGAAGAACATGCTGATCCAAAGATGCACGAAATATGATTGTCAGGTATTCAGACACCCATTCTGCATACCGTTTCAAAAATTCGTTAGGAATATTGTCGGGGCCTTCAGACTTCTTACAATCAAGGTTTAATAAAAGAGAAAAAATACCTTGCTGTGATATACAGAGGGTAAAATCAGACTGAGACGCTTCCACAGAGACACTTTCCAAAGACGGCATGTTACAATGCGAGTCAAGAAATACCGAGTGAAAAAAATCATTGTATCGAGAAGCCATCTCGCCATGGTCGGTAATAATTTCATTGTTCACTTGCAAATATTTTAAAGAATCTCGGGATGGGGCGAGGTGACGCCAAAACCTTTGCGGCGAAGTTTTCATGAATTGAGTTAGGGTTTCTGTGTAGTATCTTTCCTTTGCCTCTGTTAACTTATTTTTCAGGGTCCGTGAGAGACAGGCAACCTCGTTTTGATTTCTCGTCTTCTTTTTTCGCCTTCGTTTTATTTTCCGTTTTAGCTGAATAATTTCACGGTTTATCCAGGGGTTATGTTTCCGCACAACTTTTTTTCTTTTCGGGACAAAGTGTTCTAGACAATAATTCACAATACTTTTAAAACGAAGCCACAAACAATTGACATCCATCGCCCCATGGAATGTACACAAAGATATCTCTAGGTAATCCAAAATGCTTACGTCATCAGCTCTACTGAAGTCCCATACGCAGATGGGCGGTTTTCTAATATTGTGTTGCGGTAAGGTGTCTTTCATGCACAGGAACACAAGCTTATGATCCGATAGTCCATCCTCCACTGAAATTGTGTATTCTGATGCGTGGCTATTAACAAATATAAGATCAAGCAATGATCCACACCTCGTGCTCTCGCTCACAATCTGTGCAAGTCCATTTCCAAATGCGATATCCAGGAGAACCTCAGAGCTTTTTACATCAGTTTGTCCCGTTTCTAGCTTATCCCAATTAATGTCTGGAAGGTTAAAGTCTCCGGCAATAATAACGCGGGAGTTTGCTTGGATGTTATCTGTTAAATAATCCTGAATGGCCTCCAAGAAAGAAACAGGGGAATTTGGGGGCCTGTAGACGGCTCCAATGATAAAAGAAGCGCCAAAAAAGTTTATTTTGCTCCAGACACTTTCGTTATCTGGGATATCTGGCATTCGAACGAAGTCAATACTTTCTTTCAGTATTATAGCCACTCCTCCGCCACGAGCCGCGCGGTCATTACGTATCATTTTATACTTTGGCGGCAGCAGTTCACTATCTGTTATCTCTGGACGCAACCAAGTTTCAGTTACAATAACCACATCAGGACCGTAATGAATAAGCAAGTGTTCTAGTTCCCCCACTTTATTTACAAGACTCCGTGCGTTAACATTGATCAGCTTCAAATCTTTGTTTAAGTTGTTTGGTCGTCATTCATGCGTGTCTTGTTTTGCTGCCCCGGTGGCAAGTTTTATTCTACAATTTCTTTCGTCGTCCCATGAATACATTTCCTTATCGATCACAATCTTATCGTGAACAAGCCTTACATACACCCCTTGGCTTTGTCACTTCTCGCGCTCTCCCATAATTGCTTTCGTCTTCTTAAAGTGACCGGCGAATAGTCGTTAGATACAGATATTACTCTTTTTTTACGTTACTCTCAAGTAACGTGTTTTTTTCAAATTTGAAAAAAAAAGATAATGCTTGCTCTTGTTGAGACGTTGCGAATAATAACACTAACATTTATAATAGTTAGGACGATGTCGGTAGCAAATTGCGTTTTCAGAGCATACAGACGGTTTGATTTTAGATCAGACATTTTATTTTGAATCATAAAGAGATCAAGAATAACGAAGATATCTCCGCTTCATCATGTATATTACTCGTCACGTAAATGCACGGGAAAAACATGATCCGTCTTCCCCCATGAATTTATCAGTATCAATTGACATTATATAAGGATGTTGTCATGGTAAGTGGACTATACTACTTCGTGTCATAATTAATCTTGTAGATTAATCGTTGGCAGGATTGGCAGTTAGTAAACTAAAATATCTTATTTTCTTTTTAGTTGTTGATTTTAAAGGTAGTGTTATAATTGCACTATCGACGGCAACGACTATCGGAGTCGAGACTGCAATAAATGCCAATTCTTGCCAACAGGTACTTGTTTATGGAAATTAATCGGTCATAAATTTTCGAGTTCTTTTTTCGTCTGACTTAAAACTTGCGCTCATCAGCTCATCCCAGTGACCGGTAAAGAGGGACGCCGTCGTTTTAGTCATGTCGTCACTCTCTAAGCAGCGTGTCCTTGGGTGCTCCCGCCGACAACATAAGAAACGACTACGTCACTCTTCCAAGCGTCACTTGTGGGCAGGAGCTTGATCCGCCTTTTTTGTGCGCAACTTTTAAGACGGGAAGAGGAAACGTGTAAATCGATGGATTAATATCTCAGATGTTGCTGCCTTTTTCAATTTTTTTTTAAATAGTCCTGGCTTCAAATGGTAATTGCCTTCCATACTGAAATTCAAACATGATTCCTAATGCCGCTAAGTAAAATGTTAATTTGAGTTTTGTTTTTCATTATTCAACTTAGTTTGGCAATTCCCCCAATGGGATAGTCCGCCGAGACTGGTAAAAACATGGAAAGGCTGATCATGTCTGACACTACTTTGCTCTCTTTCTTTGTAAATCTGTTTTTGTTTAATGTTAAATACCCAAGCATATTTTGACTCATATATATACTCAGGTACGATTTCGCTAAGGAAGAAGTGCTGTTTTGGTCTCGCTTATTTGTTGTACAGACGATTTGTTGCTCCCCTCTCGAACCGATATTTATTCAGTCGTCCAATTTTTTTTTAACTTCCAATAAAATAGAGACGTTTATTTTGTTTGCGTTGGCATGTTATTTCGTTATTCAGAAAGTGTAGGTTTTCAACTATAGCACTGAAGTTGGTTTAACAAAGAACACTTGAGTTCAACAGAAGAGACGTAAACGGCATGTATCTCTTCATCTGTAGCTCGTCTGCCAGCGGACGGTATGAGATTGGCTAGAATCGAGGTCACATATTCTAACCAGTGGGGCAGGGTAGCGAACTGGCGGCGCGCTGTCTGCTTATGACAAGATCGCGACACTGTGGCTTACCTACATGGCCGCCTCTTTGTGTATACACTCCTTAGCTTGTCTTCTATAAGGAAGATGCATAAACATATATTAGAAAAAAGAAAGCATTCTTTGGTTACAGTAGCAGTAAGCATTTTATTTCCATCAATGCCATCAATGAAGCGAGCGCCCCGCCAACTTGCCACAAACAGAAGACAAGCTGGTTTTTGCATGAAGAGTGCCTTCTCCAGTCTATCAAGCGTTTTATATTTTCTCTTCAAGTGCACGTAAGTCATATCACCATAGCTTGTGGAAGTTTTCATGCAAGAAAGTGCCTGGAGTTTGACATGTGCATTTCTGTGTGTGAAGTCAACAGTAAATGTAACTAGCATCGAATAGGATTGTTAATATAGGGATTGCAGCAAACCCACCTATTATCTAAAATACTCAATAACAAACTTCGTAGAGTTTTCCAGGATAGCTGCTTGGAGACGGAGTGTGGGATGGAACGTGCGTCAAGCGCTGCAGTATTCTATCCTACGACAAGTGCAATAGTGTGACGTCTTTCGGCATCGCCTTGCAAAAGAGGAAAAACACCAGTTGAAACCAACATATCTTCCTCGATTGCTGAAATTAAGTAAATGTGTCTGAGACCTTGGTTATTATAGAAGGCATTTATTGATGGCACTCCACAACTTGCTTCCCTTTCCGAGCAGTAGATTGTCTTTACTTGCGTGAGCTCATTGGGCAATTCGCTGTCGGGTGTTCATTTCTGCATAGTGCTCCGATTGATCATAGGGTACTTGTGCATCTTATGTTGAGTTGCAATTTTCGCTTTCAGCGCATTTTTTATTTTTTTGTTCTATTTATTCACTTAAGGGATACTTCAACGAAATTTGAAATATTCCTGTCGTGTTCAAAAATAGGTTGAATATGATCCACAATATCCGTAAATGACAATCGCACGTTTGTATTTTGATCCTGGTGGCTGTATTTTTCGTTATAAACGGCCCACTCTGGCAAGCGCTCGGAGAAGGCCCAGCTTAGAGCACGTGACATCCAACGCAATCGTGACGTAGGTCGTCTCAAGACGAGCAAAGCTACGGCGAGGCTGACGTCGAGAGGATGGCCTAGTCGTTCCAGCCACCGAAGCGGCTGCTTTTGTACGAATTTTGAGTGACGGGTTAATCTTCTATAATCTTGTAGGGGGACAATAGCGACTTCTGCGACACACAAAAGGGATTCTCGGGAAGAGGGGAGTTCCTCCTCCCCTTCTTCTCGTCGTGGCCGGAGGCGAGACGACCTCCGTCACTAGCTGTCAAGGTTCCTAGACGAGCATTACAAACGAGGCGTTAGCGACATCCACCAGGTGCTCTTTGCTAATCGTTTAATTCGTTTTAAAATTCCTTTTCGAGACTTTTTTAACAAGATATTGGTATGTTCCATGTGATACTGCTCTTTGAACACATATAGACCAAAAAATGAGCGCCGAAATTTCGTTGTAGTATCCCTCTAGTTATAGTCTCCAAGACAACCCTTCTGCATTATAGCTCGGTTTTCCCGACACCCATAGGGAGTCACAGCCCCGTGCATGGGGGAGGGAGTATTGATGGTAGTAGTACTAGTCATCGCTCAGTGACACATGAACGCTACGGCTCTCTTGAATCCTGAGTCTCTCGGGAGAGTGAAGACTTCATCGTCTATTTCACTAAGGATGCAATAGTTCCTTTTTGAATTTTTGACCGAGAGGAAAAAAGCTTTTGAGGTAACCTATGAAAAAAATCGTAATACATTTCTTATTGTGAAAATAACTAAGGCAAAACCCTGCATTCTGGTCTTCTTGAATCATTTACAACTAAAAGGATCGTCTGGTTGTGTAGTTTTTTATAATTTGAGTTAAAACGCTGAAAAGTGTCCGTTTGTAAATATCAAGTTTCTAATTGTTTCAAAGTATCAGCCACTGCATCATACGCTGCAGGTGTCGAGAAGATCAACTCAATTAATTTCAATCTCATTTTATAATATATTTGACAGAACACCGCCATAAGCCGAAAGGCTCGCGGATTATTAGCGAAAATTGTCGCAACGCCGTTTACGAAACCTAAATACACACTAATTACAGCGAAGTTAAGTGAGCTCAAATTAAAAAAAAACGGTTTTAGTGGCACCTCATTTTTGAACAAACTGACACATTTTTATTCCACCTGAATTTGAACTAGATACAAGATAGTATTGACCAATCTCAGAAAATACTTTAAAAGACTTTGGGCGAAGTGCCCTACAAGTTTCTCTAAATAACGTGTTCCTTGCCTTGCAATTTTCGAATAGGATATTAAGTATATTCTGTTAAAAATTACGCAACTTTTACGCTTGTCTGGTGAAGCTGAGATTTTGGTTTCGCGTCAAAAAACTCCTGAGAGGTTTTCATCGAAGGGGTACTCCGGTGATTTTAGAACTACCCAACTAACCATATTTTATGAAACCAGCCTTACTCTTTTCCGGTATGGTATTTAGTATCACGGAAATTTAAAACAGTTATTGTGCAATAGGCAAGCGAGAAGGATGCCAAAACCAACATTCAAATATACCTGCGCTTTTCAGTGGCAGGACGTCAGAGGAAAGCAGGCTTGCATGTCGATGGGAAGTCTAAAATGAGCTATGCCGAACATTTGATTTGTGTTGCTGCGACTGGTGTTGAAGCGAGGTTCCATAACATTCCTTTCGACACCATGAAACTGCTTGTAATCACCCGGAAACAATGTCTAGAGTCCAAGAGTTGGAACGCCTGCCTTGCTCTGACGTCAGTTTTTTATTTTTGTAACTAGGAACTTTCACTTTGATAAACTCCGTGTGGACCAAAAATGTAAATTCAGTATCCATCGCGAGACAAGAAAACAAACATTTTGGCCCAATATTTGGGTTACTTATTACAGCGATGTTTTTCTGTGTGTTTAGCAAATTTTCAGGCAAATCAGGGTATTATGAAGAAAACGCCGGAGTACCCTTTAAATATCAGTTCGTCACAGGTGCATATACCATATGCCCATTGGTGTGTTGGCAGGCACTTGCGTGGACTACCCAAAGTTGTATTTTATATCTCCCGATGCACCCGTTAGCTCCAATTCATTCATACGCGCGCTATTTTCGCTCAAATGTCACCTGCGTAGTTTTTGCGTTTACCGTCTCGAACGCGCCCACCTTTTCGGCTTCCTGCTCTGCGGGTAATATTTACTCTGGCTCTAGGCGTAAGCATAAGACAAGGCACACGCGGTCCTGTTTATACTTAAGCGTTTCTTTTTCAGGAACACACTAACTTTTGTTGTGTCCTTTTTCAGACTAGTTGATAGCGACCTCCAAAACACAACTCATTGGCGGCACCTTAAAGTTGCAAGAAACGCTAAACCCTTCAAACACTGGTAATTCTCACTTTTGAGTTCTGATACTAATTCTCAATAATTACCCTTAGGTCCTGGAGAAAAAGGCAAGCATACAACATTCTTCTTGGAGGAAAATGGTGCCCCGAGGAAAGACCTCCCAGTTGATCGCGTTAAGGCCCTGTCACACTGAGGCAACAGTTGGACAACTCTATCCGGCAACACGGGGAAGTCGTGTTGCCGGCGACCCTGTCACATCGCGGCAACAACAACAGTCGGGCAACATGTTGCTGCCGCCCGGCAACCGTGTTGCCCGATTTGTTGTCCGACAACCCTGTCACACCGCGCTGACGGCGAGGACAACACGGGGAACACTCCGCCATCTTGATTGTTTACCTTCGTTCGTGTGCGGCGCGGAATCGCTGGAAATGTGACTCTACAAAGTGCTAGTGCGTTCGAAGGGCCGGGAATTACCACGGTACGACATCAACCAGTGACTGTGATTAGAAAACTTGACACGGGGAGTATTTTCCGCTCTTTATTTTATCGAAATGTTCTTCATTCGCTGACAAAGCAGATAGCCCTAACCGAGGAAAGTGACATCGCTGATATATGTTCGGGATTTACGCCACCGTATGAAGTGTTTCTGTCCGGTTCTTTCATGCAATTCCTATTTCTACTGTAAAATTGAGTTAGCACCGGCAGTACCCCAAAGCGTCTTTTGTAGCGTGGTGTTGAGCTGAACTGACAGTGCTTCAAAACTGCGACACCGACACGATCGGCCTTCATAACAATCGGTGGAATAAATATTTTTCAACGCTGTCTACTTGCCTACCGCCTGCTATGTGATCGCTTCATTCCCCCAAAACGTCCTGGGTATTTTTAAAACAAATCAGGTGTCTGGTAGCGGCTGTTTCCAAGTTCCAAGCATCAACAATCATGATCAGAGTGGTCGTTTTAATGCTTCGATTTTTTAATCTTTGGTTTTCTGGATTATTTTTATTATACTTTATTAGCGGGTGAGTAGGCATGCCATTTTATTTCACTATCAGTAATGTGAGCTGGTCTCTCGGCAGTTCTAATTTCAAAACCAGTCTGAACGTTCACGACCGTAGCTGTGACCATTTCGAAAATCGCTTTCCGTAACTACGCAGCAAAAACATTAATCGAAAATATTTTAGCTGCACGCCAGCCCTAATTATTGTTAAATAACGTTTTCCAAGCCTTTATTTGAGTAAGACGTTATTGATAGGGGACTAGCTCTACCATCGAAGCTATCTATGTTGTCGTGTTGCCGGCCCGAAATTCGCTCAGCCAGCGATCAGGGCAACACACGTTGTCCAACACAAGTTGCTGCTGTTTTTGTTGCCGAAAGCTGTCATACCGAGGCAACATTTTAGTTGTCGTCCATGTTGTCGTGCTGTTGCCGCGATGTGACAGGTTTGTCGGACAACACGGGGAGCGAGCAACAAGTTGCCCGACTGTTGGACAACGTGTTGTGTTGCTGTTGCCGTCGTGTTGCCTCAGTGTGACAGGGCCTTTAGTGTTGCTGCAATTTTTATGAGCTTCGGATTCTATTCCATAGCTCATATTGGCTGGGAGCGCTGGGTCTTGCCTTGCGGAAGGAAGTGTGCTCTGCTGCGTTCTGATCGTGGACTTTCTTTTTCTTCGGGATGTGTGCTTCTGCACTGCATTGCAATCGTAATTCCTTGCTCATGAGCTACTCGCAAAATCGATTATTCGTCCGTATCTAGTTGCCTTCAGAGGGAAGACAAAGTTAGCAAGCTAGCAAACTGGTTTACGTCACATAATTTAAACCGGAGACGACGTCAAGAAGAGAAAAGAAGCGGACGACACGCAATACAACAAACAACACCAGTCGTATCACTGTACTGTCTCTTTTTCTGCCATCCTTACCGTTCAGATTAAATTAGGCGTTCACGAAAGTTGCGCCAGAACTGTCTGCTACAAGCGGTGTCACGACAATCCATTTAAATGTCAGTGTGCAATATAGTCAACAAGTCTGCCAGAAAGCACGTTAAGAACAACAAAAAGACCGCAGAATTTGTTTTCAGGTTATATATTTTACATGTTATATGTTTTTACAGAACCAAGAACAAAACGTAGAGAAAACTGAATATACTATTTTTAGATAAAGAAATTGTATGGCTTAAAGTAAAGAGTATGGAACGGTGAAATTCCAAGTGTGTGAATTTCCTTGATAAAAGTATAGCAAATTTAATCCGTTCATTCTGCCTGCCTTTGGAAGTTTGGAACAATGAGACATCTTACAAAGAAATTTATCTGGTTGGATGGAACAATAATAATTAAAAAAATACCCCAACGAAAGCCCTGAAAAAGTGTCTCAACCTTTAAAAACCTGCTTTGTTTCTTCTTTAGGGGTGACTAAATTGCACAGAAAAGCAGCACGGGCCATCAGAATCTCTTGTCTTCTATAGTCTGCCAATAACAACTCTTTTTCTACAGGGGCTGTCCTTCGTTATTAACGCGATAACGTTAAGGAGCTCGCGTCGCACAAAAGCCGGGGTTGGCGGCGTCATGACGGGAAAATCCTGATTGGTCGATAGGGTCATGACGTCACAACCACATGACCTTGCGCGGGAATTTAAAAACTTTAACAACTCTCAGTGAAACTTGACGTCAAGCGTAGAATGCAAGTGATTCAAAACATGACACGTAATGCGAATTAAAGTTCGCCGCATGTCTCAGATGATTTTACTTTATAAAGTAATTAATTTCCTTTTAAGAAAAAAATAAGAATTTTAGGCAGGATTCAAAAACTACGACCCTTCTTGTGGTGAGCCAGACACGCTACTGACTTGGGCACGCAGAGGCGCTTGCACAGCTTGGGAACGAGTCGGAGCTTATATGTTTAGCTACCGCGTTCCACTGCTTAAAGGCGAAGTTTAAGGGTCCTCATATTTGTTTTCTTTGTGTCTGTAAGGTGGCGTAGGCTCTGGTGTAAACATATGACAAGGCACACACGGCCCTGTATAAATGTAAAGCTTTTTTTTATAAGCCACACAAACTTCTGTTGTGTCCTTTTCAAACTAGTTGATAGCGACGTCCCCAACACCACCTCGGCGGCACCTAAAAGTTGCAAAAACGCTAAACCCTCCGAACACTCGTGATGTCCACTTTCCAGGGCTGATGCTTGTTCTCAGCCAATTACTCGTCTGAGCCTAACAAGTTCGGAAGAAGGATTAGGTCAACCCGAGAAGTCGCGAGGTGGGGCAGCACGTTGCGTCTGGGCACGGCCAACCTCTTTCTACCCAGTCCCGAGAAGCTTGAAAATTGGAAATTAGTGCGGCCTTAAATTCTAATATAGCATGGCCATTTCCCGAGCGAGTCAAGGCTTGGTGTCATAATTTAGTCTTCTATGGCGGCTAGGGATGATTGCACATATCTTTTGTAACATTAAGAAAATCCTGCATTGAATCGGACACGCGCATTATCAGAAAAACTTGCTGGTGTACCGACATCACCCTTGTGAACTACACAAATATTCTACTCAATGACATTACAGAAATATTCATCGCATTTCTTTGCTCCGTTTATATGCAATGGTAAATAAAGAATTGTTTTTATCCCCGACCCATCTTTTTAATATAAATAAAATATTAATATTAGCTTGTATTGAACTTCTTTTGTTAAATAGTCCAAAACGACCATCTAAAACTTAGACACTAATCAAACAAACAAAAACACATAAAAAGCAACTGGATTTCTACTTTAAAAAATTGAGTAGAGCGAAACTGCGTAATCACTGAACGATAGAGTTAGTTTATTGGTACCCGAACTGTGAAAGTAATTGCAGACATGCAAAACCAATTCGCGCCAGCGTAATTAGATACTGCAAACGTGAATTGATTATTTTGAAGATTTTAATCTTTAGTTAGTAAAATCATGTACTATTCAAAATTAAAACTGAAAAACTTTGTGTTTTTTGTCGATTATTGGGTGGAAAAACGTGAGATATCAGGCAGAATGGTCTTAGCAAATTGTCTCCTGTGGGTATACAGTTTAATATATTAGCAATTTCTTTTTGTGGTTTCTTGTGAAACTTTAAGTTTACCTTTAACTGTCTCAAAGAGAAGAACCCAAAACGGAAGGCCGAATGGCGCCGACCATCGGGTTGTGTGCTTCTTCCGAGAAATGGCACCACATGTCGCGATTGCCGTGACTGCAACTGTCTATAATACGCAAAAGAAATCGTAATGTGATGAAACTTCCGTCTAAAATGAATCAAGAAAATTTAGGTTATCACGCTGAAAGAAAAACAGAACAAATACAAGCTCGGTTTAATCAACCTTGCCACACGTCACTCAAAAGTTTTCTTTTTTTTATACATTCCATGAAAGATGGTGTAACGCCTAAACATGGGCAAATAGCGATTCGGCCCGATTGAGCCTGTCCATATTAAAATTATATATATTTCTATAGGAACGGAATTACTTCTATTTTTTATACTGTAAAGTTTAACAACGTTTGTTTTTGTTTTTAATTTATAAGTTCACAAGAATGTTTAATACCTGTCTACTTTTGCGTTATGTTGGAGGCTTGGAGCCAGTTGAGTTGCTTTTGACAGTTTTTCTTCCGATCTCTAAAGATTATTTTGCTGTGAAATAAAATAATTTTTAATTCGTTTTGATTTATTTGACTACTACAGTCTCTTTTCCAGAATGCCCCAATCCGGTTTAATTTTCACTTATCCAGAGATCTCATAAAGGCAATCTAGTGCTATTTGGTTCCTAAAAATAAAGAAAGAACAAAAACTAGAAAATGTGTGCAAGAGCTTGTGCGTGGTGTAGTGTCCGGATTGTGATTCTCAATATATGGTACTTATTGATGTAAAAGTATTTATATCAGACGGCGTTTTTCGTGGCTCTATTGCATCATACGCTGGTGCCTTGTGTCAACATCTCGGTGCGGTCCTGTTTCCAGACACCGTCGATGCCATACCAACTAGGCCCCAACGAAAGGCTAAACCTCTGAAAGAAAAAGAAAAAGGGAGACCTTATCGGCATCTGCACGGGGACTTCCACTCGTGTGTCAACTTTCGGAGCACGTCAGGCATGACAAATTACCAGAGCGTGAGGCGCCTGATATCCCTATGCACTTTTTTTTTTGAAAAGCAAATAAGGTTTACCGAAATTTGATCGCCGCTAACTAACGTTCTCGAATACAGTCTTTGTCTAGACCTTTTATATTTTTGCTCTTGATTTTTTTTGTTTTAGGAGTGACAAAACAAGTTGTATATCGTTTATTGTTTAGGCGTCCTTCAATGAGGAATGATTATTTCGCTTCTGATTGGGCTCTGGCCGATTAGCGTTGAGAACAATGCCACATTTAAACATCTTGGTGTTGTCACACATGATAAAAAAATTACACCTCGTCGTAAATCAGTCTCGCAGAACTGACCTCTAAACCTGGCACTCTTGATTATATCATTTGTACCTCTTTACCCAGAACAGTAGTCTGGTGGAATGCTCTTCCTAATGGCATCGTCACCGACACCAAGAATAAACGTTTTCGGGCTGTTGTTGCAGACCATTTAGGAATTACGTGATTAAGATTTTTTGTTGATTTCTGTGTCTGTTATGGTTTGATGTGCAGTTTGTTGCACTCATTTGCAATATTTTCTTCGAAATGTTAGACATCTTCGTAATATGCGTTTGGTTTTTGTGTCTGTCATACTTCATGTAAGGTGTGATTATTTGTAAAATCTCAGAATGTTGTATTTCTTCTGCTTATGTATCTGGTTTCTGTAAGTGCAATGCTTTGATGTGAAGTTGTTGCTCTTATTTTGAAAATATTCTTCAAGTGTTGCATTTCCCTTTATTATACATTTGGATTTTGTGTGTATTATACATTATGCGCTGTTCTTATTCGTACCATCTTAAAATGTTCTATTTCTCCTTTCTCCTTACACAACGTCCCTTACAAGAGGACATGTAAGTTGTGTATATAAATATTAAAAAAACATTGTTGTCGCTCGCACCTTTAATTTTTTTTTCTTTCTTTCTGTTGGCGACTGACACAAAAACATACTATTTCTCAAAAGTCATTCATGTCTTGTGACGTGAGTTCCTTTTATTACATCAAATAAAAATATGAAAAAGATGACGGTATGGTTACTAAGTTGAATGAAATATGTCTGGAGCCTTAATTTTTCTTTGCCTGTCGTAGTGCTAAGTAGAAAGTTCTCAATGTGAGACCCGGTAGTTTGAGTTTATACAACGACTTAACGATTAAAACAAAAACTGGTTTGACCGTAACAAACACAACTCATTTAAACAAAAGAACATTCCCAGTTTAGACTATCATTTTCAAGAGGTTGGAAGATTATATCACATGAGAAGGGTAAGCCCTCTACATAACGTAAAAGCCGTTAGGCATCCAACAGGCTCACCGAAATAGCTCTGTTGGTTTATATATGTTGTCGGCTCTGCGTCCATTAAGGTCGCAAATGGTCGCCGTTTACATTCCCTTAGTAAGACAGGGGCCTAAATGTGTTACCGGACTCACGTGTAGGCCGTTTCACACATTAACATTGGAGCCTGACCGACTGCGCTTCCACCGCTTGTGCCTGCTGACGACAGGACGGTTGCTACGGCAACCAAGGCCCGTGCAAAACGTCATGATTGTGAAAGTGGAAGTGAAAATGAAAGTGAAAGTGAAAGTGAAAGTTAAGTGCAAGAAGGCGTAATGCCCTCGGTAGCACTCAAACTCAAATATCCGTACCCGTCTGAACTTCTCATAGCACCCAGTATTTGTACATAATTTAGTCGTCGCAGCGTATAAAATCTGCTCTTTCCTACTTTGCTTGTCATTACTCCAGAAGTGAAGATCATTTATGCGTACATTTTTTTTTCTGATGACTAAAGTTATCCCCAAATGCTTACTCTTTTAACGTTCATGCTCATGTCATTCTAGCTACATTAATCAAGTGTATACAAACAGGCTACCCACCACATGCAGGGTAAAGAAATGTGTAAGCAAAACAGTTTTCCTCAATTGCACTTTCAACCAGAAAGCATATTTTCCGCCTATATGCAGTCAGAATACAAATAAGGCACAAACCCACGCAATGTTTGATATTTGAATGACCTCATCCTCCGCAAAGGAAACAGTATGTCTCTCTGTTTTGTCACTTCACGACACGATGGTCGCGCTTAATTGCCCTAGCTGTACTTATGAGGTCGCGCACCTCTTGAACGTGAACCAGATTCAAATCAGCTTCGGGCACACTGTTCTCTCTTTTCTCAATAATCACAGCACCACATGCCGCATTTTCTTCTTTTAAAATCAATCTCTGGAAACTTAATCCTGGGACCCATGTTTTCGTGAGTCGGATCGGGTCACGCGGTTTCCACAAGTGATAAGTTAAGGATCGACACGTCACAAATGAATTCGCTCAGGCGGTGTAACAGGAGCATATAACAAGCACAATATACCTTAGCAAATAGTAGCAAAACATATTAAGTAACATAACGCAAGTATGCCGTTTAAACATTTTATAGCACAGAGAAACTGAGAGAGGAGGAGGAGAAGAGAGCGGGCGGGGACGTGAACGCAGAGCACTGATTGGGATGGTTAGAGGGTAGACGGAAAGCTAGCAGCCTTTGTCTCCACTGCACTCGTGGAACGCGTTCGAATGCGAAAGCCAAACGCAGGACGCCGGCCTTCCGCGTTCAGACGCGCTCGACGAGTGCAGTGGAGACAAAGGCATGCTAATTTTCGGT
>JAZHYW010069844.1:0-14442 GCA_037355805.1 Ixodes ricinus
GAATCCGATATCGTAACATATGACAGTGAAAGTTAAAAAAAACAAAAAGACAAAAAAAACGTCGTCAGGATTTTGATTTTGCTTTTACTTTAGACTTTTCAAGCTTTTCTTCCAAAGATTGAAGACTAAGCACACCAGCAAGAGGCGCACTGTCTCAGCATACTACGCGACAATACATCTTCTGGGCATACCTAATGAGAGCCACTTTAGAAGAATACATGTTTGGTTTTATACCTTTCACTATGGGCGCAAAATTAATTAATATTAAAAATGTGATGCACCCATTGATGAACCTAAAAATGTTCACATCACTCGCTTTCTAGAGGGCATTTCTCTTTCGGACATCACGCTGTCGCATGTGCGGAGCTACGTAAATCAAGACGTTAACTGTTCGAGTCAGACTTACTGGCAACATGAAATGAATAAATCTAGGCTATTGTATTAGAAATTCTAAAAAACAACTTCGCTCTTCTTTCATACTTTCAAGTTGCCGTTTTGGCGCTTTAAATATGTTTTGGCTATTTTATTCACCTTTGCTGTTGGTTTTGGCATAGAGACGGCGTGGCTGATTTATGGTGAGAAACCTTACAGCAGTAATAAATGTAGAAATATAGAGTGTCAATTACGAAGCCAATTGCAAGTCCGAGTGTAGAACAGCTCTGGAATTGCGGTAGCAGATGACAACGCTAGCGGAAAAGATACAGCAGTGTGCTGCTTGAAACAAAGCTAGAAATGGACCAGATAAAAATCATGTCCCTCGCAACTGCTGCCATTTTGTCAGGTAGAAGTACCATCCCAGGCAGACAGTATACAAAAATTTTTGATCTATCACGAAAGATTATGAGTGCTTTGTTAAGATTAAATTAGTGATGGATGCACAAAACATCTTTTTGTAATTCTATCCGCGTTAACAACTTCTAAAAACTTTCGTTCGTTGAATTTTCGAAGCATATATCCGCTGTCTGGGACCCATATTCAAACAAAAGGATATTCATCCTCCCGATTTAATCGAGGCAAAGTTAGTTGCTCGATTATATTTACAATAGGTATGATTGACATTTTACCCAATCGCTCGGCTATGACAGTGTTGTAAATTGAATCTACCTGTCAACGGATCTGCACCAAGTGGTTGAAAAATTATTTTATAAGATTGTTAATGATGATTGTGGCATCCGGTGCTTAAACTAGAGTAGTTACATATATGTCACTTGCACCAGACGGTCTCATCCTTTGAACATTATTACATTTCAATCTTTATCAATTGGCTAAAAAAATTGAAAGACGTTTGCAACTCGCTGTAGCGCCGAATTAGAGCGCAGCTCTTGAGGAGGAGAAGGGCAAGGCAAGAGAGGGGCTACGCCTTCCATCTCCCGCTCGCCCCCAATTTAAGGGGAAATTTTTCGCTAAATTTAGCGGAAGAATTTCTGCTAAATTTAGCAGGGGAAATTTTCCGCTTGATTTAGCGGAGAATTTTTTTGCTGCTAAAATTGGGGCGAAAACTTCTCCGCTGAATTCGGCGGGAAATATTTTCCGCTAAAGTTAGCGAGAAATATTTTTCCGCTAATAGTAGCGGGAAAACTTTTCCGATAAATTTAGCGGGGAATGTTTTCTGCTATATTTAGCTGGGAATGTTTCCGCTAAGTTTGGCGGGAATACAATTCTACTATGTTTAGCGAGGAATGTTTTGTGCTAAATTTATCGGGGATTGTTTTCCGCTGAATTAAGCGGTGAAATTTTTCCTCTAAATTGAGCGGGGAAATTTTTCCGCTAAATTTAGCTAGCGAATTTACCCATCAAGCACCGCGCGGTTACGCCGACGCCGCTCAAGCCGGAAACGGGCGCCTAAGAACTGCGCTCTAAAAATGAAATTATTCCCAGTATTGAGTTATGGAACAATGTTTATGGATCTACAAGCTTGCTTCCATATGACGTCTTCATTTTAGAAAACCGGAAACTAAATGTGCCTCGATGTGGCATTGTTATTTCGATATTTCCAATGTTTTGTTTCTGTTTTTTGTTCAATAATGTTTTTCAACCGCTCTTTTTCACTTTGCAATGGCCTCAGTTGAAGTCGCATTATGTGAAATAGATTAATCAATGAATAAGTAAGTTTATTGCACGCGGAAATTAAATTGTAATCGGGGAAATGCGCTCGTGACACGTTGTCATTTCTAGTCCACTCACTTTATGACGTCCCAGGCAGCAAAGTTCATGGGTTAACATTTATTTTTCGACTGAATTTATGGCCCTATAAGGGCCAACAGAAGCCAAGCGAGACCCCACCGTGACCTTTTCTTGGCAGAGTCTGGTCATCTTAGCTCTAAGTTTCCAAGCATGTACCAAAGTAAGGGTCGGCTTGGTAGTTTGCCGGCCATCCGGCATTTTCTGACTTAAGTCACGAAAAAAGTGCCAAATTACGCATCACTTCTGGTTCGGTTTTTTATGTGGAAACTTTTGGCCTCAAGTGCAAAAAGAGCAAGTTTTAGGTTTCACTGCTAGCTTTTCAGTTCATACGTGGCATATCTGGCTCAAATCCGGCTCTTGGCAACTACGTGGTGAGCCAGATAAAAGCCACAAAACCGCGAAAGAAATGTACTGCGGCACTTAATAACACATTGGAGTGAAACCATATCATGACCAAGTTAGGCCTCTAGGTTCGCAGAGCCTGTGCTACGTTGGACGTTTTTTTGGCATGCTGCCTGAAGGGACATTAGAGCACTGTGCTGTCCCCGATTTTCAGCAGAAGTACGGCCTGAATTTCTGTTGACCTGTGCGTTTAAGCATGTAATATGTCGTGATTAGGATCGTCTAAAACTTCTCGATTTAAGGATAAATTAAGGATATGTAAGGTGCGCTAGATAAAGAAAGCATAATCTACTAAAAGAAAATGGCAGTTTTCGTTCAACTTTTAGCGATTTCTATTTAGTGGTGCACTTTGAGAAAAAAAAAAAGGAAAAGAAACTACCTCTGAAAACCTTTCTAATAAAATCATATCGCCAGCTCTCAACAATTTCTTTAATGGTTTCTTTCTTATTTTGAGCATGTGATAAAATACACCTAACAGCTACGTCTCTATAAGCAAATAACCTGGATCAACGTCACCGTCAATACCACTTTTTCAGTTTCTTATTTCCTTCCGTCACCGCACGAGTTTCCTTCACAAAAAAGGCAGAAATCCACCTACCACAAACAGGCAACACCCCGCGAAAATAGCAACTCCAACTTTGACCAATGTCCGGATTATACCGGAAGAAATAAAAAGAGAGCACGAAAGAGGAGAGCGGGGAACAACAACGAGCGGTCGATTGTGGACAAATATTTTTGGGCCAACGCCAAACTTTCGCGTTTGTATCATTTTCTTTTTCGTTGCCACGTCGCTTTGTAGTTTAGTTCGCTTGAGTTGTGACGGGCCGAGCGGCTTTCCTTTTTTTCCCCTTGCTTTGTACTTGGCGATTGTTGCTCAGACAATTTCATCTTTACTTCCTCCCTACTTTTTCCACCCCCTCTGCTTTTTTTGCATGATCATTTCTGGGCAACAAACCTAAGCTTGCAAGGCCGTAGTGTTGCATTCTCTAAGTCACCTCCGCAAGACATTGTAGGAAACAAACCGGACACGAGCGCTGCTTGGACGTACGGCTGTTGCTCGTGTTTTATACAATTGAACACGAGTCGCTGCAGAACGTTGACTCAGCACTCGTTTACAGTAGTGCCCAACGATGGTCTCGAGCGTACGCAATTGAGCACTAGTGTACGGCGAGTCAGTTTATGCTTAACGACCCGAGTATTAACCACCACGGTTTAAAAACTTAGTAAAAGCTTTTGACATTGCCAAATATCATTTGCACGCGTGTCTGTATTGATAAATCGTTTATTTATTTATTATCGGAAAATCAATTTATGAACTTGATTTCTTGCGAAACGTGTAAGGAACAAATGTTACGAAACAGCATTACACACGGGCCTGGGCAACTAAAACAAACATATAGCACAAGAAGCCCACTTTGCGCAATGCAGAAGCCCCTAAAAAAAATGCATCTTTACTCTCATTATTTATAATCATGAACAACAAAAATTGCGACACGTGAGATTTACCAGGTGGCTCAGTGGGAATCGAACCCCGACCTGTGCGATCCACAGCCCGACGAGTTTGCTCAACGCCACAAAAGCTTTTTTTGTTGGCGTATTGGGAGGACGCGGGGATAGCGCAAGCAGCACAACCAAGTATGACGACCACCTCCTAGGCAGGAAAACCTGCGCGTTACGTCACATGACTTCATGTCCGGGGATCCCATACGGGCGCTGATTGGATGCGAGTGCCGCTTGAGCGTTCACCGGGGGCTCGCTACCGATCATAGTCCCACGCGAACGCTGACGCGGCACTCGCATCTAATCAGGGCCCGTGCGGGACCGCCGGAGGGGACGTCATGTGACGTAACGTGCAGGCTTTAACGCTGTCTAGGAGATGTTGGTATGTTTCCCATGAGCTTGCCTGGGAAGGCGACAGTCGGCGCGCCGGCGAATTCTGTGTCGCGTGATCCCACAACTTCAAGGGGCAGATGATACCGCACCAACGGATAGCGCAGCGGGCATATAGACGTCACGATTTAGCGCAGCAGCCAATAAGTATATGAACGGGTGCGATAAACCTCCTCCCCCTTGCGATCACTTCAGTTACCACGGTGGACTCCTTGCAGTACCAATGCAATAAGAGATCGAGAAGCTACTTGCATCTTCGAAAAAGGCAGAACTTAAATTCGGCGTGCAAGTTGATCTTCTCCTTGCGAACCTCCTGCTTTGGCTTAACCCTAAACACGTTATGATTCCCTCCGACATCAACCAATGGCGGCGAGCACTTGGCTGCCTCGTCATCACTCGCTTCCTGCTCCTTTCTATGCATCTCTTTGGCCAATTCGTCTAGGCTGGCATCGCACCGGTGCAGTGCGGTTCGTAGGTACAGGGAAGGCTAGAGGGAGAGGCGAGTTTCATTCTCTCCCACTAGCCGTCCGTGCACTAAAGTGGAAAGAATTTACTGCACTGACGGGTGCGGTGTGCCCCAGACGAATAGGCCATTTGATTGGCGCGCTCGTCTTGCGTTTCGGTGCACCACAGACGCATTTCGGTACACCTGCTTGCCGTATACTTTACTGTACTTCAATTCACCTTAAAGGGAAACTGAAACATTTTTCAAGAAATCTGAGTTCTTTGCGGAGTGAAAGTTCGTCTTGTTTTTGTGCGGGGGTTGTGGTGACGTCCGAACGCCGAACTATGATTGGCTCCGATTGAAGGATAGTGAGTAGCCCTCGAGGCAACTTGATTTGAGGTCTACACACTGTCCTTGAATCAGAGCCAATCAAAGCTTAGCGTCCTGACGTCACCAGAACCCCTGCACAAGAATCGGACGAACTTGTGCTCCGCTTAGCTTTTTGTCTGGTGATTTCAGTTATCGCAATTTTCTTGGGCAGAAGTAAACGTAAACCGCGGGTATTTCGAAAAATAAACGCAGCGATTGCCGACGGCCTGCGGCGATCCCATAGAGTAATATACACAAGGTAAAATCAGACCCTGCCATAGGCCCCAGCGGCCCAGATAGACTAGTGACAGGTAGCGCTCCAAGCGGGTGGCATTAAGCATAATCTGATTCCGGTTCCGGTCAAGTTAGTTTCGGTTTTGGTTTGGGCATTTCTGCTCCAGTTCTCCGGTACCCTTCTCTCTATCTTTCCTTCCCGTGTCGCTCCTCGCTCAGCTCTCGAGAGCTCCTCAACTCCCGAAGCCGCTGGATTTTTTTTTTCGTGTGTGTATTTTTCTAATATTGACGCACTTTTACTTTAATTTTTACGATAGAACCCGTGCGAAATGTGTCAAACAATATTTTTAACTTACTTCACAAAACAGAGGTGTATTTCTTGTCCTTTTCCTATTGTGAAACGTTTAAGTTACACAATCGCCACATTGACTGGTGGAGCATTTTGGGGTCAACAACAGTAAGTGGTTCGAAAACATAGCTTTATCGGACCACATTCATGTATACATGATTTACCTCAGAAGCTCTGTATGTTTTATACAAAACAGGTATACTCACAAAAATAAAATAAATTGAAGGAGTTCGGCATAATATACACTTCGTGGTCAGATTCTTAGCAGAACCAAGTTAACAAAAACTTTCCCGCAGAGAACATGCTGACCGATCCATTCACTTTTACGCCGACTCCGGCACGGGAAGTAAGTACAGAAGTATACAAGACATCGGGCTATCATTTACCAGGCATAAAGAGTATCGTAAGCAGTGCGAGAAGCACACACCGTATAATCCAAATGCCCAATTTCCGGTTATTATAAAAAAACGCCAATTTGCATAGCCGCAAACTCACTGCGGGCAAGCTATTACTAAACAATCAAAGCTCTATTCGAAATCTGACAAGATTCAACGTCCCTAAACACTCCCCGAAATTGTTCAGGAAAGAAGTATGGCGCCAGAAAAAAGCGGCTAAAAAACTATAGACAGTGGATACAAAAGTGGATACATTTCCGTTCTAATATTCTTAGCCTCTATACACTATTTTTAATAGAAATTCTGTAGAAAGTAAATACATATTTTGGTTAGGGAGGTGTGATACAGATTTGCTGGGAAAAGGAAAAAATATGTGGAGTGCAAACAGCACCGCCCAATTGTTAAGCGCTGTCTGTTTTTTAGTTTGGCAACCGCCTCACGTTAATACACTATTAACAGTTAAAACTGTCTAATTGCTTACCAGCCACTAGAGAGTGCAACCGAACTTTGTACTAATTCCGGTTAAGTAATTGAACATGCCTAGCACAAAGAGTATTCTGCAAAACATTTTTAGAACCCTTTTGTGCCACTCCTCTGAGCAAAGGCTAAAACCACCCAGACCTCAAACTGTGCCATACAAGGTGGCATACACTCCTCGAACATGTGCCACACTCTCCTATTATAGGAAGAAAGTGATTTTAGAGTTGCTGAATGAACTTAAAGGCAGCCTGTGATGGTACTACTAAGTTCCTGAAGAGTTTTCCTGGCACGTGGTACCCTTTAAGCACAAGAAAGTACTGGTGAGGCCTGGTCAAGTTATCAAACTCATCCCATAGCAGCTGAGAACAGCCACAGATGTGGGTTGTCTGTTCAAGCACAAGCTTGAACAAATAGCCAAAAAACGTAATAAGTGGACGAGTCATCAATTACGTTAGACCTGATGTCTGATGCGAGGCTCAGAAATATCCTCTAGTGGCGGGAAGTTTTCATTTGGAAGACATTCCACATTGTTTGAAATTGAACTTTCTTGGTGCGAAGATATTGACAACTCCTTGAGGAGGTCAGCCTTGTCATCCTATATGTTTCCATTGTTTGACAGTTTAAAAAGTTTATTTATCCCTTTGTGTTTTACTCCTAAGGTGAACTGATGCGCATTTCGGTTTTGTGTTCCAGCCCACGCATTTGTCATATATAGCTCCAAAAAGTTTTTCAAGTGGGTCTTGCTGCAGGCACCGTGTAAGAGCTTAAAGGGATACTTCAACGAAATTTGAAATATTCCCGTCGTGTTCAAAAATAGGTTGAATATGATCCACAATATCCGTAAATGACAATCGCCCGTTTGTATTTTGATCCTGGTGGCTGTATTTTTCGTTATAAACGGCCCACTCTGGCAAGCGCTCGGAGAAGGCCCAGCGCAATCGTGACGTAAGTCGTCTCAAACGAGCAAAGCCAGGCAAAGCTACGGCGAGGCTGACGTCGAGAGGATGGCCTAGTCGGTCCAGCCACCGAAGCGGCTGCTTTTGTATGAATTTTGAGTGACGGGTTAATCTTCTATAATCTTGTAGGGGGACAATAGCGACTTCTGCGACACACAAAAAGGATTCTCGGAAAGAGGGGATTTCCTCCTTCCACCCTTCTCTCGTCGTGGCCGGAGGCGAGACGACTTCCGTCACTAGCTGTCAAGGTTCCTAGACGAGCATTACAAACGAGGCGTTAGCGACATCCACCAGGTGCTCTTTGCTAATCGTTTAATTCGTTTTAAAATTCCTTTTCGAGACTTTTTTAACAAGATATTGGTATGTTCCATGTGATACTGCTCTTTTGAACACATATAGACCAAAAAATGAGCGCCGAAATTTCGTTGTAGTATCCCTTTAAAGCCATGGCTGTTTGAAAGCTCATCCGAGAGCACCAGGACACTTTTTATAGTAACTTGTCACCCTATGATGGCGTGTGGCTGCCTCCAACTTTGGAACTGCCATGCTGAAATCCATCCGAGTTGCTGGTCAAGGAAATCGACTATTTCGGATTCTCTCTTCAGATTAGTAAGACGCAAATTCTGCCCTGTCTTATTGAATTGTGAGCTATTTAGACAATTAAAAGTATGCGCATCCTATCACAAAAATAGGCTGCAGCAAGGCTGCCTCAGGAAGCTCCTTGGCATGAACAAGAGATATGGTTGCAAGAAAGAGTGAGACGCTCAGTACCTGTGCGGCACGATTTACTTTCATGTTACCGAATGGATTTTGAAAAATGTGTAGCTCAGTAAGTTTTGGAGCCAACTGAAAGCTCATCTCATGGGTAGAACGATAAAGTTCAACAATATGGGACCACTCAATGACCTCATTTACAATGCAAAGTTTGTGTGCCTGGACAGTGCTCTTGGTTGTTTTGGGGAGGTGCGGAACATCAAAGATAAAGTAAACATATTCGTTGTCAACTTCAAAAAATGGCTTAGCACACACACCGTTGGTTGGCCAAGCTTAAGTTTGAAGCTCCCTAATCGCAGACCACAGCCTTTACTGTGAAGCCAACAGCTCCAGAATGAGAGCACTGAGGAGACTGCGTTTAACAGAAGACGTTGTTGGAGTGTGCAAAAGAGCAGGCACGTAGCCAGGGGGTGGGTCCATGGGGTCCGCCCCCCCCCCCGAAATCTTCCATTCTGCTGGGGCCTCCTCTCCCCCTCCCCCTCATACAACATTTAGTCTTGGGCGCTACCCCCCCCGAAACAAAATCCTGGCTACGTGCCTGTCCTACAGTGTATGCAAGGGGCTAAGCCCACCCCCACCTCCTGGAAATTCTAGAGACCACAACAACCAAGGCTCTATTTGCAATTTCAGAGATTCGTTCAACACCGTCATCTGTAGATCCATGGACAATGTCGTGTGCAGGGTCGTGAGTTAACTTCTTTTAGAGCGCAGCTCTTAGGCGCCCGTTTCCGGCTTGAGCGGCGTCGCCGTCGGCGTCGGCGTCGGCGTAACCGTGCGGTGCATGATGGGGTAATTTTCCCCGCTAAATTTAGCCTAAAATTTTCCCGCTAAATATAGCGGAAAAATTTCCCCTCTAAATCTAGCGGAAAAATTTCCCCGCTAAATCTAGCGGAAAATTTTCTCCGCTAAATCTAGCGGAAAATGTCCCCGCTAAATCTAGCAGAAAATTTTCCCCGCTAAATTTAGCGGAAAATTTTTACCTCTAAATCTAGCGGAAAATTTTCCCCGCTAAATCTAGCGGGAAATTTTCTCCGCTAAATTTAGCGGAACATTTTTACGGCTAAATCTAGCGGGAAATTTTCCCCACTAAATCTAGAAGGAAATTTTCCCCGCTAAATTTAGCGGAAAATTTCCCCGCTAGATCTAGCGGAAAATTTTCCCCGCTAAATTTAGCGGGGAAAATTTTCCGCTAAATTTCCCGCTAGATTTAGCGGGTAAAATTCCCCGCTAAATCTAGCGGGAAATTTTCCCCGCTAGATTTAGCGGGAAACCCCCCTCCTCGAGGTCACGTGACCCCCAGGCCACGTGACCCCCCCCCTCCCTGAGGTCACGTGACCCCCTCCCCCCGTCGCCTCCCCCTGCTCCTCAAGAGCTGCGCTCTAATTCGGTGTTACAGGGAGTTACAGGGCATTACAGGGCGTTACAGGGGACCCAAAAATGCCCATGGGCTGGAGCGATCGGGGTGCGCAACCTAGTAACATGCTTCGCGGTGCCTCTTTCAACAGCCGGCGTATAGCGTCTCCGTCTACGCGACGTAAAGGAAGCAACCGGGACGACTTTGCAAACAGAGCAGCTACCTTGGCGGTAACATAGTATAGGAAGTGGAACGCCGCAGAACCTAAACCTGCGCCGCCTGTGAGCGCCTATAGATCCGCCTGTGCGGAGGGCCAAACGACGCGTAGAAAATA
This sequence comes from Ixodes ricinus, assembly GCA_037355805.1. NCBI lineage: Eukaryota > Metazoa > Arthropoda > Arachnida > Ixodida > Ixodidae > Ixodes > Ixodes ricinus. The sequence continues at coordinate 10,167 of JAZHYW010069844.1, forward strand.
AAGATACATACAAAAAGAAAAAAAAATAATTGCGATTAAATGAAATTGTCGATAACTTAATTTATAATACAACGGTTGGGAGACTCGTGAAGTCCAATTCGGGTATGCTCATGTGACCTACGTAAGTGATGGTGCAGCAAGCAACTTTAAGAACAAGTACCAACAACACGAGCTGACGAACCAGGAATACACGTCAGCGAGGTGTTTTTTTCCGCAACTTGACATGGCAAGGTGCTTTTGATTGAATCTTGGGTCGTGTCAACCATCAGAAACCGTTGTACAGCCTCCGACGGGACACCAAGTCGGTGATGAAGTCGGCGATGAAGTCGGCGATGAAGTCGGCGATGAAGTCGGCGTCAGAGATGGTTGCCCCACTGAACACTAAACTGGCGGACGTGAAACTCATCGACCTCCCTAAAGCTCATGTCAAAGCGTTCAGGGACATGAAAGCAAGAGACTGGGACTCTGTTTCCATTATGCGTGGAATTCAGTCCTGTCACTTGTGGCAGAGTAACCGGTCCGACACTTCGCAACTACAGTTGTTTGAGCAAGAACAGTTGCCGCAGAAGATATAAATATATGTTTAAAAGTAAAGTCTCCTATGGCTTCGCAAAACAGATCGAGGTCGCGAGCTTGAGGTGCGTACAATGGCACCGCCAGAAATCATTTCAAAAATTTGAATTTCCAGTCGTTTAAGATCCGGATCCATAAAGCTTTGAATCGCTTCGTAATCGATACTCCATGTTTACCTCCTTTTATGTTGTGTAGACTCTCTGCACAAAATATATTAACCCTGAGACGACAACAGTTTTTTATTTAAAAAATATCTAAAAGGACAGTTTCACGGAAGTCGCAAAAACGTGCCCGTATACCGACATCGACTTCGTGATTTTCTTTTTCCCAAGAGAAATTTTTTTTGTAGTAAAGTTTGAATATGTTTTTGCGCTTGCGCAACAAACAAAAAATATATCTTTTGGTAAAATTTAAAAATTGTCAACCGGACATGGTCGTTTGATCCTCTCTGAAAACGCCCAATACAAACAATCTCAGGCAATCGTAATTATTTTTGGTTTTAAGAATTTTTTTTATATTTTCTACGAGTTGTGCGGCCCTCCGCTGCGGCGGATCTATTGGCGCTCACAGGCGGCGCAGGTTCAGGTTCTGCTGCGCCCTACCTCCTATATCATGTTACCGCCAAGGTTGTAGGGTGATCTGTTTGCAAAGTCGTTCCGGTTGCTTCCATTACGTCGCGTAGACGGAGACGCTATACGCCGCCTGTTAAAACAGGCACCGCGAAGCATGTTACAGGGTGGCGCACCTCGATCGCTCCGGTCCATGGGCATTTTTGGGTCGGTTGTACGAAAATGTATTACGAATTTTTCATTCAAAACTACCGTCCAAATCTGTGCTGTCAATTTGTCTTTTCCTGACCACCCCGTAGCATTTTTACGTTTTTCAATAATAATGAAATTGTGAAGAATGGGTATGTGCACGTCCCATTTATGACAACCGCGTTAGCGTCAATTTAGCCATGTTTCTCGCTTTATAACTTAAAAGCCACACAGATATTGCATTATGTTTTTGCAGATTCTGTTAGTACACATTATAGAAGTTAATTTCAGACAGCTTATAGGATATTAGAGATGGTCTTTATTTTTAAATGATTTTCAAAATAATGCATATTCAGTTAAATACCCCATGTGTGAGCAATTCTCGTAAATTTCTACCGCTGACCAGGATAACAGTATTTCACGCAACAAAATTAAATATATACAGGGCAACATACTGGCAAAGTTTGAACACCTTAGCTGTTATAGATACGGAGGAAAATATTCTTTAATTAAGAGCGTTATTGCACAATGTGCCATGTCTGCGATTTTTTTGTAAAAATGATTACCCTAATATTATGTGATTAATACTTTTCGTCAATCCTTCTTATGTTTAGTTTGGTAGTGAATATGTCTAGACCCGCAGCCAGAACAGTTTATCGGGGAAGCCGTCCGAAATGTCAACATCGCGCGATACGCAAAACGCGCACATGACTGAGAGGGTGATTACAATTTTTTTCTCGCAAAGACAATTTTTCTCTTTCGAAAACAAGGAATGGATTTATTCTTCTGGGCATAAAGCCACCAAAAATTTTTTTTCGTCAAAATTAAAAATGGTCACCGGACATGTTTTTTCGATAATATCTGAAAACACCCATAAGCCGCCGCGGCAACGGCAGAGTACGAAGCTAACAATACGAAGCTAACAAGCTAACAAGCTCGGCTAACAATGCGACGCACGTACCGCTCCCCACATGCGCTTCTTTGTAAAGATTGCGGTTGTATAAACTGCCGCGGCGAACGCGGTGTACGAAGTATTTTATTAGTAAAAAATGCATTTGTACAGTGCATATACTTTTCTTGGCCAATCATTTAGTATTCGCAACTTCAAGTGATGGCTGCACCGCGGTGTGATAATTGCGCTCCCTAGCTCCTAGATGATTGACTTTCCAATAAATCTATGTGCTGACACCTTCCTGACGTGAACAAATAAAGTAAGGCTCCCATACTGCTGGCATATTGCAAGACTAGAATTACGTAGAGGGTATTCCATGTTAAACGTCGCAGACGCCGCGCTCAACCACCTTCAATTTACAAAAAAAAAAAAATCATTGCCTTTTGCCGCAATGTTCGTAGCCAAATCCTTTAATATTTTTGACAAAATTTTTTTTGCTGACATGAGCGCGGTTTTAATTTTAAAAACAGCGTGAAATTAGGCATCACTGAATAATTATTAAAAAATCCGCTTTTTTATAAAACACCCAATAATATTTTTATCTTAAATTCGCATGGCTTTAGACTTACAATGTGTTTGGGCTTGCGCAGTTCTATTTCCATTAACAATTTTTAAAACCCTTTTTTTTAATATTTTGGGTTTTTTTTTTGCTTTAATAAAAATATATAATTGCTCCCGTGACTTAATATAACTTTTTACCGGCTGCTCTGCAGGTATGTAAACTATTAGAACAATTTTCAAACTGCTCAAATAAATATCTTGCAGTAAACAAAAATCCTGAAGTTGTTAAAAAGGGTGGTTCTCATTTGAACCCGTTCGCAATTCTACATTCTCGTTTTCACCTTCTCAGTTCAACCCAGCGCAAAACAACTTTCGATTTTCTCCTTTCTCACTTAAACCGTTCTCAAAACATACTTTCGCGTTTTGACCATTCTCAAAACGACTTTTCTCATTTAAACCCTTCTCCTTTCAAACTTTCTCAAAACATACTTTCTGGTTTTGACCATTCTCAAAAAGACTTTTCTTCTCATTTTAAACTTTCTCATTTCAAAGTTACTAAAAATATACATTCTGGTTTTGACCATTCTCAAAACTACTTTTCTCATTTTAACCGTGGAATGATTAGGCTAGGAAAAGCAATAATTTCAGCATACACTCACGGGAAACCAAAATAAAAGAACCAATAACATTATAAAGTCCAGGCACCTGAAGTTTTATTACGCCTTGAGATGCCTTTGGAGAATGACATCTAAAATGCATGCCCAACCACGGCATGACGGATGACAAATAGGCAAATATACAATGATCATAGATCTATACGACCACTCCGATATAGGTTGTAAATAATTCAATATCCTCACATGCCATGCCAGATGCGCATAATTTGCATCCGATGATTCACGACTGAAATGAAGAAAAAGATCTGTGCATGGTAAGAAAGCTCTCAAGCCACGCAACATCGCACCTACACATTTAAAAAAAGGAAAAAAAAACACTGTTTTGCCAATGGCAGGATCTCCTTTCTGACTTTAGTTGCTGTGGTCATCTTAAATAGTTTAACCAATTACCATTTCCAGCGTTGATAATGCTTGCGTTTCTGCGTTTATAATGCTTGCGTGAACAAAGTTCCAGAATTAAGCATTACCGAGCATGGGATCGCATTGAGGTGCGATGACTGATTCTGCGGCAAAAAAAATGTTTTGTACTATGCGTCTCGAGACGAGCCGTTCAGCGGCCTAACGATTAGCCGTACGGTTTGAATGGCATAATGCTTTGCGAATCACTTGTAACGTGACGGCATGGAAAACAAAATATTTATGTGAGCATATTTATATGGCAATGGATACTATGCAGAAGGATTAAAAATGATCCATGCGGAAGGTGGGCACAGGATCGCCGGCCGCGCCCTGCTGGTGGCGCTCTTGAGTAGTGGCGGCGGCGTTTGTGAGCGACGATGTGCACAGTTGGGCGAGAGACCCGCCAAGGTATATGC
>JAZHYW010069852.1:0-13300 GCA_037355805.1 Ixodes ricinus
AAAGGCCCTGTCACACTGAGGCAACACGACGGCAACAGCAACACAACACGTTGTCCAACAGTCGGGCAACTTGTTGCTCGCTTCCCATGTTGTCCGACAAACCTGTCACATCGAGGCAACAGCACGACAACATGGACGACAACTAAAATGTTGCCTCGGTATGACAGCTTTCGGCAACAAAAACAGCAGCAACTTGTGTCGGACAACGTGTGTTGCCCTGATCGCTGGCTGAGCGAATTTTGGGCCGGCAACACGACAACATAAAAAGCTTCGATGGTAGAGCTAGTCCCCTTTCAATAACGTCTTACTCAAATAAAGGCTTGGAAAACGTTATTTAACAATAATTAGGGCTGGCGTGCAGCTAAAATATTTTCGAATAATGTTTTTGCTGCGTAGTTACGGAAAGCGATTTTCGAAATGGTCACAGCTACGGTCGTGAACGTTCAGACTGGTTTTGAAATTAGAACTGCCGAGAGACCAGCTCACATTACTGATAGTAAAATAAAATGGCATGCCTACTCACCCGCTGATGAAGTATAATAAAAATAACCCAGAAAACCGAAGATTAAAAAATCGAAGCATTAAAACGACCATTCTGATCATAATTGTTGATGCTTGTTAACAGCCGCTACCAGACACCTGATTTGTTTTAAAAATACCCAGGACGTTTTGGCGAATGAAGCGGTCACATAGCAGGCGGTAGGCAAATAGACAGCGTTGAAAAATATTTATTCCACCGATTGTTATGAAGGCCGATCATGTCATTGTCGCAGTTTTGAAGCACTGTCAGTTCAGTCAAAGCCGCCTGTTCAGTTCAACACCACGCTACAAAAGACGCTTTGGGGTACTGGCGTTGCTAACTCTATTTTACAGTAGAAATAGGAATTGCATGAAAGAAAGAACCGGGCAGAAACACTTCATACGGTGGCGTAAATCCCGAACATATATCAGGGATGTCACTTTCCTCGGTTAGGGCTATCTGCTTTGTGAGCGAATGAAGAACATTTCGATAAAATAAAGAGCGGAAAATACTCCCCGTGTCAAGTTTTCTAATCACAGTCACTGGTTGATGTCGTACCGTGGTAATTCCCGGCCCTTCGAACGCACTAGCACTTTGTAGAGTCACATTTCCAGCGATTCCGCGCCGCACACGAACGAAGGTAAACAATCAAGATGGCGGAGTGTTCCCCGTGTTGTCCTCGCCGTCAGCGCGGTGTGACAGGGTTGTCGGACAACAAATCGGGCAACACGGTTGCCGGGCGGCAGCAACATGTTGCCCGACTGTTGTTGTTGCCGCGATGTGACAGGGTCGCCGGCAACACGACTTTCCCGTGTTGCCGGATAGAGTTGTCCAACTGTTGCCTCAGTGTGACAGGGCCTTTAAAGACTCTTAAACAACTCAACACAACATATTGTTAAGCAAGCTTGAGCCGTTCATATGTTGCAGCGTGATGCAATGATCCGCTTGGTGTCGTGAAGGTTCGACCAGTAAACAAGTAACCTGTTCTACGGGAGAAAAGTACAACTGCATCACGACAGTCAATATGGATTACCGTGACGCACGGCACCAAGGGGTTGGATTTCTTTTCTGTGCAAACAGTAGAACACAGTAACTTACTATTATTGATGCGTCTGAACCGGACGAGCTTTTTTCGAAAAGCAAAGTTTTATGGCGAGCGAGAACTAATAGACAAGTCTTGTAACCCAGACTCTGAGAAATGCCTGCGCGTCTGCCCCCCACAAAAGCACCCGGAGAGCCAATCTCTGGTGATCTACGAAATCAGCTCAGCGAATGATTGGCGGAACATCCGTTTAAACCTCAAAATTAAGTCCGCGCTGTGGCATTACGCAATGCAAGCATGACGCTTTGCATTGGGTAATGCCAGAGCTATACTCTATTTTTAGGTCTAAACGGATGTTCGGCCTCATCATTTGCTGAGTTGATTCGTAGATCACAGAGATGGGCTCTTCAAGTGTTTGCGGGTAAGTAGAGGCGCAGGCATTTCTTAAAATGTACAGTCTCCGTTTAAACGGGCCTTTCCCACCTAGGGGATGTTGCGAGGCAGGCTGGAATTTGTTGTCGAGCAAACTTGACGAGCAAAAAGCCCTTGACATATTTCCCCGTAAAAAAGATGAGTGCTCGTCTTTCACTGGTGACCGGGTACACGAGGGTCTGCGCTCGCTCGCGCAGTTGCTGGTCACCGGGCAGTCTTCGTCGCCGGGTTGCGCCGAGCCGTCTTCGGGAGCGGCGTCAAGCACATCCAGTGGAGGAGGTGGCGGCGGCGCGCCGAAAGTCCTATGGCAGCCGAGCGGCCGGTGTGCTACGAGCCTTCTCGGTTCCTGTACCGCGGCTCGCCACCGGTCTGGCCGTCAACGGACTCTACCCGTCCACATACGCGGACCAGTCAGGCTACGTGGCCGCTCTCGGGACCGGATCCGCAGCCTTCTACCCGTCCTTGGTGAGGTCCTCGGCCATTCGGGTTGGCTAACCAACCGTGTGCGACATCAGCGTCACACGCAACAGGTTGCATAGTAACGGGCACGAGATAATGTTCAAAACCCCGTGCTGGTAATTTTTTTTTTTCAGGAATACCGAATGTAGCACGTTCGGATCTTATTTTGATCGAGTCACCTCCCCTGCAATCTTTGTCCTTGTACAGTCTTAGACGATGGTAAGCTAACTGGCGAGTGACGATCGAGATATACCGGTGGTCCCTCCCCAATATCAAAAGTTAAACTAGCGCGAGAAATAGCATGCCGACGAGAGTACGGTGCCAGGGACATCTGACCCAGCCTGGTCATCTAAGAGAGCGCTTTGGCCAGCTTCGATATTACGTGCCCAGCCATGATCAAGCTGTGACTACATAGACCGACTCAACTCCCTGACGTCACGGCACTGCGGGGGCACTGCTGTCGGTACTGCGCATGCGCAGAATGCTTCGGAATGTGGTTTTGCGCACGAGCATTGTCCACAGTTCAATCCCTCGTCTCGGGGCGAGACCGCTGGTATATCTCTTGTCCGCCGCTCGGTGGCTTTAGCATACGTCGTCCATGAATGTACGTCTAATTATGGGCGTATTTACGTTAATAAAGAAAGTCTATCGAGGGTAAGGATGATAGACGGTATATTAAGTTTCTTATAGTTTCTGCTGTACAGCTTTGATGCGATGGTAAAGGCTTCCGGTGTTTGTTAATGAGATTGCTACTCAGTAAACTAAATACAAACAGGGAAAGAGGAAAATGAGACGGAGCTAAGAATGTAAAGAAAATAACCTACTAATAGCATCCTTAATTAAAGTACTTTTCGTTTTCTCTCGTTCGGATTAATTTATTATCGCATCAGCGCTTTATTTCTTTAGACGGTACATATTCGCAGTGTGAGAAAAAAATCCCATTACACAAGGATGCAAATGACATTACACTGCTCTTGCAGCAGTGCACGACTCATTTCTGCTAAAAAATTCCAGTGACTAATTCCAACCAGGCCGACACATAAAGTGACGGCGGCCAGATGCACTTTTCTAGAGCCGTTTATTATATCAATTTTCACCCGCTCTGTGCAGCTTTGCAGCCCGCTTGTAACTCCTGGAAAGGTTTGCTCGGTGCGAAGAGTCCTATCAACGAAGCATTTTGTAGGACTGCTCTCGCTCCTGTGTCTTTGATCATAGTGCTGAGCACACTATGCAAGATGCAGTAGGTCTTAGGACATGCGGTGCGACTCGACTCGCATAGCTTCCCAAAAACACACGACTCCAGATTTCAGAATACCGGGTGACCCTTACATTTATCTCTACGACTCATCCTAGGGACTCTTCAACCGTTTGTCCACGACCGCTTTTTAAAAATCCGCGTAGCAAACTCCCTGTTTCCTTAAAAAAAAAAAAAAAAAGAAAGAAAAAAAGATGTCGGCATGGAGAACTTTTGGAAATTTGTTGTTTTATCTTATAATAACGATAGTTTCTGCATTTCGAATATTAACAAATAAGTGCATTAAACATTAAATGCAGTGTCATAGCGCAGCTGGTTACATTCGTGAGAATATAGCCAGCTCCACTATGCCCGTTTGTTTTGAGCATGCGATCTATATTGAGGAATCTCCCTATATATTATCGTGTTAGTGCTTACAAATTAAGAAAAAAACACGCATCAAGCTAAACATAGCTAAGCTAGCACGCCGACATTTATCCGGGTTCCTTCCGTATTTTTGTTTGCATCCCTGAGTGATCTCTTCGTGACGAGCTTTCACCTAAAGCACGATTTATCAAATTACCGCGAAGGACCGGAAAGTGAACAACACGGGCGACCAGGTGTGGAAACGTCGTGATGCGTACCGATAGTGCATTCATCACAAGCAACAAAAAATAACGAACAAAGCAATAAGTACGACAAGCGATCCGGCGAAGCATGCGGAGGCGGACACATCAACTCACGGTATACCCCTTTCAGGGATACCCTCTTGCAAAACCAATTCCAGCCGCAGATTGAGGCCAGCCTGGGGTGAACCAATTAGGCGAGTCGTAGCAGCACGCCACGCGAGCAGTCATCAGGGACTCGCGCGTTGCTTTTGGAGACACGGACTTGTGGACTCCTTATAGATTAACCGTGTCGTGCGCAGCACCGGCATAATTTATGCCGCCGCTACGCCGTCTACTAAGGCCCGTACTACGCTGCCAAACGCCGCCAAAAAACGAAGGAAAAAAACGCAGCCTGGGGCACGCATTGACGGTCCCAAATAAGGTACACGCTGCATTCCAGCGCATCGAGAAACAAAGTAGACGCGTCCTGGTGCTCATTCGCGAGAGCATACATAAAACATTAAAGCCCGTCATGAAATCGGGTTACACCTGCCTCTCTCCCCTAGCACAAGCCTCGTAGCACAATACAAAACACGAGGGCGCCCGCCTTACAACAAGGCGCAGCCTATATTCACGCGCCATATCCTCTGCGCGAAGCGAGCGCGGCGAGTGACTCTACACGCGAGCGTGCAGCCAAGCCAGATATAAACATTCGGCGAGCGAGAGCTACCGCTGAACAACAGGACGAGGTTCCCCGTGTCATTCAGCGCGTTATTCCGTGAAGCTATCTCTGCCTCGAACAGTGGTGTCATCGGTTATCCATCACGCTGAGCGAATGTCCGAGGGTGATCCGAACGGGTCCCTTCGTGCTAGCTAGCGTTAGCCCCTGCGAGCCGCTGCGGTGTTACAGAATATGTGACCGGGTGTAGCAAACTGAATGAGGCGTGAAAGAATAAAGGCATCTCGTAATGTTTGCTTCCAGCGTTCCAGTGAGAGAGAAACGACTTTATTGTGGGTCAAAGAAAGACCCTAGAGGTGCTCCTCCGCTGAGCGGATAAGAACCAGCTGGTCGCCGTATGCTTCAGTATCACATACATATCTTCCGTGTCCTCTTCTCCGCGGAACAAGCGTCGAGCCATTCCCTGCGATAAACTCCGCCTTCGTGAACCCTCGTTTTCATCCTAGCCGTTCCTCCCGCAACAAGAATAAAGGAAATCGCTCCTCATTTTGATGACGCCATTCCTGAAATCATTTACTTTCTGCCTGCCTGATTCCTGTTGTTCAAGTACGGGTTAGAGCTCAGAACAATTTTGTAAGACTGAAAAACGTTAGTCCGAAGGCTGGTCAGTAATTCTGCAAATTAATGCGGAAATTGCACGTCCTGATCCTTTCTCGTGGTTTTTTACCCTCCTCAAGCTTCACCGTTTTAGCTACTCACCCCATAACGTCAAATGTGCTGTTACCTAAAACAGAATTATGACCCTAAGACTGGAAAATCCCTCTAAATTAAAACTCAAGAAAGCCGCGCCACGAACATCTTCAGTTGCTGGCACCCGGTTGTCCCAACGAGTTCTATAGATAGCTCTTTCTAAAAACTTGAAACCATCTTACCACCGAAAGGTAACCAATTACAACTTTTTCCTGTCCCAAGTTTTCGATGGAACACTGCTTCTTATGCATTTCTATTCTAGATACCTCCGGAGTATTTTTCTTTCTTTGTTGAGGAAATACGATTGATACAAATACCAGGAAAATACAGGCGCGCTGGTGACCTTTCTACATCGTGGCCCATGATCGAGGAACAAAGAAAAAATGGCGACGACACGCACAAAAGTTTCTAGCTCAGCTGTGATGTTTATACGCAGGTAGGGCACTGAAAAGAAGAGGGTTCCCTCTTACTGGTTGATAATTATAACTTATAAGTTATAAGTCCGTGTTTTCGGAGTTTATTTCTTGCGAATTTTAGAGGGTGTTTTTCGAAGCTAATTTTCCGCTGAAAAATCGGGGTTTATTGGAGTTTGTTTTGATAGATTCCTAATCTTCTGAAATTCTAAGTTTATTTTACTGTGTTTCCAATTTTTAAAATTCAAAAACAAAATAAATAAAATCCAGGTACCATGGACTGTTGTCCTGAAGAAACTTTGACAAGCTAATAGGCAAACCTCTTTTGTTAGTTCGAGATTTCAAACGAAACTGAAGTAGCATTTCGTCAGGACCACTGACCGTGAGATTTTATAAAGTTTTTTCCTTAAACAACCTTTTTCTTTTAAATTTTGTTATTGTGACCTCGAAACGCGTTACGTACATGTCTGAGTCTTGGTATATCCGCCAAAACTCCACGGCTGCAATGTAAACCGCGGACCCTTACTGGACATCTAGGGATATGCTTTTTAAGGGATATGACCTCTTCGCCGTGGCCTTTTTCCACAAGGGCGCAGCCATCTTGAATGTCGTCACTTCTGGTATGCGGTAAAATATCGTTATGATCTCTACACGCCGCTCGAAGGTGTTTACCAAAAATGCGTGATTGTCACACATTCTTGTTTTGCAATTGCATCACCTATATTTTCTCGCATATTCCATTTTGAAATGTTTTATTATATTTTCGTCCCGCATACCAGATACGGAACCCACGTGGCTGAGAACGACAGGAAACCGAAAACGTTTTTCTGTATGTTTTTTTGTTATGTGTATTTTTATGTTAAGCCAAAGTAAAACTGTTCGAAATAAATTAAAAAATAAGAAAAACTGGGTACACAAACTACGCACACGTAGGCACGACGTGTAGATGGGTAGCGAGGGTGAAGTCTTTTCAGATGTCCGAGGTCTTTGTTTTCCTTTCCCGGCCAGCGCCCCGACCGTCCAGTCGTTAAACATAATCTGCCTGAATGAGTCAGAGCCACCGAGAGGCATCCCGCGGGCGAAACAAGCTCGGACACGACGCTGCAAGGTGCTTGCTTCCACGCCTCCCGTGTTCGCGACGACAAGACAATCTGTCGCCAGCCAAAGCCGAAGGACACGCTGTGAAGGTCTGGAGCTTTAACCAAACTCAGGACGAAAATATTTCGTCTCTTCTTGCTGGGATAGAAAACTAATTGTTCACAATGGTTAAACGAAGCCAGAGTGGTCCCCCCCCCCCCCCAATATTTCTGCTTCCCCTCATTGTGAACATCCGGTGCTCTCTCTCTACTGCTGTCAGGAAGCTTGACCTTGCACGACAAGAAAGTAGGCTGACGATCTGGCTTAAGCAATTAGGCTCGTCAAAATTAGTTTGAAGATGCGGGGACGAAGGGAGAATAAAGGGGGATTTCCACCCCTTCTCGAGAATTGTTGACTAGAAACATCGTAAAAGTCGGCTTGGGCCCGGGGGGGGGGGCATTCACGATGTTTCTAGTCAACATTCTCGGGAAGGGGTGGAAATCCCCCTTATCTTCCCTTCGTCCCCCATCTTCCAAATACTTCTCGCTCTCAGGAGGCACGAGGCTTGACCTTCAAACGACCCTTGTCGTGATCCTTTTCTTTTTTGTACTTTTCTTGATGCGCTGCGATCTCTGCGTTCTCTTTCGTGACATCCTACGATGCAAATTAATTTTATCTTTGTTTTCTCGGGCCCCTTCAGACGGGGGCGATTTTTCCTGCAATTTCGGGGTCGCCGGGAGAATTGACCTTCGCGCCGTAACACTGAATTGCTGGAATCGGATTCGAATCGAAACGGGCGAGCAACTCCTGCAGCTTGGAGACGTTTCAAGCCGCAGCAGCCAATCAGGAACGCAATATTGTCACGTGGCCCCCTTGTGGTAGTGAAAATGATAAATGAACACGGGGTTTTAACTTGGTTCTGGTTTCGAATTGATCATTTTTGGCGACTAAATAGTTTCCGCGAGAACTGTTAATATGTTCAACTCCATTTAAAGACATAAAATGACGTTATTAACGCGTCAATTAATACATAAATATTGCAAAAATATTACAAGTTTAATCATGATGATTCTAAAACGTATCAATTTGAATTTTAGCTAATCCTGCGTGAACGAAAAATAAAAGGCATGAAGTGGTGGAAATTATACATATAGCTAGAGACGATGAAATTCCTTCAAAGACACACGCGGTCTTGGGTGCGAGGAAGTTGTTTTACGACTATTTTGATGCGAAAGGAATTCACCTGAATGATCACGTTTATTACAGAAACACACATCAGCCGAAAAACAAACATCAAACCAACAAACACGAATGATCAATGGCACACCGCAAAGAGAATCAAGAATGATATAATGAGCATGTCCTCGGGACCCAAGAAAAAATAACGGGACGACGTAGCACCAAGCGCTAGTGGCTCTTTGTTTTGGTTCTGCTGTTTTCGTTCTGAGTTCCGCAGCCTGTTGATGAATTCGATCTTTACTCATGAATGTGTATTTTTGTGTTTGTAGTACATTTGTATAGCGTGTCTTCAGTGTGATCCCGTATATATTTGTTTCTTGCGGTATTCTTGGGGAAATGCACCAATCTGACCATTGCGGTTGTTTCGGGGTACTTTAAATGAAAAAAAAAAGATAAACAATCCGTGTTTCCAGTGCAGAAAAGAAAATTTGTCATTCTGACATTAAAATGTCCGGGACTTTTGTGAAGGGTATATATTTCTAAATAATATGCCAAATGAGCAATACAGTAATTCCGTTGACCTTATTGAGACAGTCTTGAAGTTCGGCCCTGGACAGCGTCCCAGACAACAGGGATGAGAACACTGTGCCATTTGCGCCAAGAATAAACCATAAATCTAAACGGAACTTTTTTTAATAAATATATTTGCGTAATTGTGCAGCATCGACGCATTTGATGCAGATCGTGACCGCGTTTGGAATCGCTTCTCTCGTAATTGCGATCGGTATTGGCTGTGATCTTTGCGTATACGCACGTGAGCACGGTCGCATGGTGATTAAGGCCGTTGTTTTGTTTTAGTGAAGTTTACGATTCCAGAGATGAATAGGAATGCTAAAACAAGCAATATACAACTAGTTATATATATAAAAAGTGGTGAAGGTTTACAAATGCTTCCGCATTACATAGGCAAATGTAAGGTGCGCAGACACAGCAGCCGTGGGATGATAAATAATAAAAAAATCTAATTTAATGGCAAAAAAGTCACACAAGAAAAGTCTACGTAAAGTGCCGAAACAAAAAGTTCTATTAGTTTACAAGAACAACCAAGTCTAGACACAAGAACGCCAGATACGCGGAGAGTATACTTAAAAATAACGGAATAAAAGTCAAAGTTAAACACAAGAACTTACAAAAATATATTGTTGAATGGAAAATAGAATAAAGACAGTGCCACTGTCGAAACGTCGACGGACGTCAGGCCCCTTCTCTTACTTTTTTATTTTTATTTTCTTTCTATTTTTTATTGAACAAGTTATTTTTCTAACTTCTTATGTTTAACTTTGACTTTTATTTCGTCGTTTTAAGTCTACTCTCCGCGTATCTAGCGTACTTGTGTCTAGCCTTGATTGTTCTTGTAAACTAATACAACTTTTTTTTGCACTTTACTCTTTTTTCTTGTATAACTTGTTTCGCCATCAAATTTTAATTTTGTTTTATCATCCCAAGGCTGTTGTGTCTGCGCACCTTACTTTTGCCTATATATATATTAGCGAAATTATTTGGGCATTCACAGCCGATGCCCTTCTGACTGCGCCGTTTGAGAGGCTAAGTTAATTTTAGGGCCAGATATGATATTAAGGGGTCGGAGTCCACAACGCATTATGTATGCTGGGCTTAATTTATAACAAACCGTCACTATCACCAAAACTTTGAAAGCAATGAATACACGCCATTATGGCTAACGAGCACGTTGTTTATTTTACCAAAAATGATTTTTTTTATTCAGACTTTAGCGGAGTGGCATGCCTTATGCCCACGTTCCTACGAGTAAAGATGGTGGTGGTGTTCGGGGACGAGGAGGGCGCACAAAACGCCAACGCTCTCGGAAGTATAAAGCATAAGTCATCTCAAAATGTGTACGACCACTTCAAGTAACAGAGACATTATATTAATCTTCTCTAATTACATCGTCATCTCCAGCCGACGAAAGAAGAAAATTACTCATCATTAAAATGGTTTCGAGACATGCCGAGAAATCACACAAACACCCAAAGAGATTCGCGCCGCGCACGAGGACACCCATATCAGATTCTACAAAAAAAAAAAAATATCCAGACGTGATGGGAAAACAAAACGCCGCACCCTGGCGCCCTAAACGGACTGAACGACTGCTTCGAGGGTCGGTGGCCCACAGCTTTTCGAGTAAGACATCGTTTTCGGTGACGAAAGAAACAAAGAAGAAGAAAAACGCGAGACCGCATTGCGGACACGCAAGTTAGGTCCTACGGCCATTAGCAGTGATTCTCGGGCATCTTCCTCTTGTTGGCGGTACAGCGTAGTACGCGTGGTGCATACGCAACCGGCTTGGCAAGAGAAACGCGACGAAATGGCCAGTGTAATTAGCAGCGGCAGAGTGTGCCGTCGAGTCGTAAATCTTGTCTTTGGAACTTCCTCGCGCTCTGCAACGGACAGCCTCGCTTTTCGAGAAGCGGTGCGGGTTTCCACGCCCCTACGATTGCCCTTCAGAAAGACATCCAACGCCGTCGCCGAGGGAAGTCAAAACCCACGCTGAGCACTTCCCTCCCTTCCACGGTAATTGGGAAGGTGGCGCTGTAAAACGCGACGCTCTTTTTTTCCTTTTTCTTTTTGTACGCTGAGCGTAACTAGTACCACATTCACGGAGACAACATCTTCATTCATTTGTTTTGTTGCTTTACAATAATTAAAAATAAAAACAAGATTCGATGAAGTGACGCGGAACTTAAAACCTGAAAGGGGTTCAGAAGAGCGGGGAGATATGAAACCATTTTGAGAATATAATTTGAATTGCCCTAACGCTTCCAGATAGGTGTATTTTACCCAGATATAACGATGACATGTAAGGTAGTTTACAAGAGCCGCAAAACACTGGAACAAGCACAGCTAGCGCTTGGGAATGTTGTAATGTTATTTTGCATTCCAAAACATATATCTGTTCCACCCTTTGCTCCTCGTTACGAGGATAGGCACAACGATTGCAAGAAATGAAACGCCACCCCACATTGTGGCACGAGATGCATATTGGCCTGTTGGCAGTATTAAATAGTTTAAAAGCCTGTCTCACAACTCGCACGTTTATTGTTCTTTCTTGGTAGCACAGGATTATCCGAAGAATGGTTAAAACTTGGGCGAGTTGGGTATGCATGTTTAAAAACTAAAAACAGCGTGAACTAGACGAAGGACAGAGCGCTGACTTTCAAGTTTCAACTGATTTTATTAGTAAATCACACATCAAAGTGAAAAAAGAAAAAAATTACGAATTTGATTTCGCTAAGTCATTGACTATGCAATCTGTGAAAAGCACCTAGGAACTCAAGTTGCTGGTCATATAGGGCTATTGATGCCACATCAACACACCTATCAATCTGGCACCGCGATAGGAAGTATGCCTCTGCTTCTCCCTCGTGACTCGCTGGCCATACTCCATGTCCCCAGAAGGGTCGTATCTTATGAGCTCAGACACACACCCCAATCTGCTGCAATGAATAGCGAGATATCCCGATCGCGATGATCTAACTGACAGCGCGTGCTCTCTTAGCCTGTTATACACGCAACTTCCGGTTTGGCCGATGCCGGTTCCTTGTGAAAGAGTGTGTATCGGCCAAACCGGAAGGTGTGTAAATGACAGACTGAGGGAACACGAGCTGTCAGTTGATGATCGTCACCCAAGCTAGAAAATACGACCCTTCTGGGGAGATTTAGCCAGCATGTCACGAGGAGATTACAGAGGCATATTTCATATCGCGGTGCTAGAATGATAGGTGTGTTAGTAAGTATCGATAGCACTATATGACAAGAGAACTTGAGTTTGTAGGTGCTCTGGACAGGTTGTGCATAGTCAATGACTTAGTAAAAAGAATGTTGTCCTTTTTTCACATCGATGTGCGTGATTTACTAATAAGATCAGTTGAAAATCGGCGCTCCGTCCATCTTCTCTGGTCCTTCGTCTTATTCGCGCTGTGTTTAGTTTTTAAAAGAGGACTATCCGCTCAACCTGAAATCTTTTCTAGGAAGTCCTTTATCGGAATGGCTGTCTAGGACGTGTTCAGGATAAGAAACAATTAATAAACCAATATTTATATATCGATATATATATATATATATAATATTTTTTTTTTTGCTTATTGGTTTTAGCGGATGTAAGGCGCACACTTCAGCGGCTGCAATGATTTCGCTTGCTTTGCGAACGTCATGATAGGTATTTTGTTTTTTGTACTTACCAATAGTGTAAGCAGATAGTGTTTTCGGGGCAATAATTATTAACAACCTCAATGATTTGTAAAACAAAAAAGTCCATCTATTTTTAATTAAACGTTTCACTCACGTTTCTCTCTCTCTCTCTCTTTTGTTTTTCTTTCTCTCTTCTAGGACAACAGAGCCACCTGGGGAACAATTCCGCAAGCCGCTGCCGCCTGCTACCCTTACGACCCTGCGTTAGCAGCATGTTGCAGTCCATATGGAGACCGGTACGCTTTCACGTCGTACACGGAATAACGCGATTTGGCCATAAATGCCGAGATTCGGCAATACAAAGCACCGGAAACATACGGGTGCTTCTGTAATCCGTTTCGCACCAAGTGTCCAAGCGCAGCCGACGCTACGATTTGCTGGCGTCAATTAAAAACAACGCCAAAAAGTGCATATTGTCCGGCGCTCGTCGTCTTTGTGCGTTTGTCGCCAGCGACTAAACCGATCACGCACAGCAAATGCGTCACGGATAGATGGATGGATACTAACGGCTGTACCCTTTATATCGGGCGGTAGCTTGCGCCACCTAGCCTAGTTGTACGTCATTTAATTCTCCATTCCTCAGCTCTCTTCTTTTTTTTTTCTCGGTGAGCAATACGCAACTGAACGAAGCAATACAG
>JAZHYW010069856.1:0-19169 GCA_037355805.1 Ixodes ricinus
GCAGCAGTTCCACCACTGGAACTTATCCCTCAAAAAGTTACAAAGCTAGCGTGGTGGAAACACGTTCGTACTAAAACCTACCGAATATTTATTTTGACTCGGAAAACAGCGGTGCTTCAGAAGGTCGGATGACCCATTCCACGAAGGACAATACAGGCAAAATTGGTTTACGACAACGACGAATTCACTAAATGTAATGGCGCAAACGAGCTAGTATATGTAAAAATAAAAGAACAGTCACAAGGCCTCGCAGTTTGTGAATAAGATGAAGCGACGAAATTGATTTTTTTTAGCTCTTTACCTAGGCTTACATAAACGTTATGCATTCAAATTTCATAAATATACTCATCAACATGCAAACGCCTGCAAGGGTCACGTTCCATCGCTTGTCTGGAGGCAGCCATTTTCCTTGGTGATGATGATGATCAGACGCACAATTGGTTAATGATGTTGCTAGTTTTAATCTAAGAATTATTTGTATCCAGTATTAGATAAATTATAATATATTTAAAACTAAAAATATCATTTACGATTTATTTAAATAACTCTGGCGTTCACAATTCAAAATCGGTCAAAATAAGTCCCAACGGCATCGATCCCATCAACAAAATGGCGGCCTACATTGTCTTCGGGCCTCCGCTACCTCCGCGTTGATCAATCGTTCGGCGAGACACAGCTGCTTGGATCGCAGTTTCCACACTTGACTGACTTATAAAACGATAATTCAAACCATCGGATGACAGTTGGTAAGTCGCAGGTGGGTGCTGGTTCCTGGGTTCTGCCATATTTTAGGTTCCTGTCCGACAGTTTACGAGTACACAAGGATGACATCAGTCAGTTGTATTGTTTACGTTGTACCTATATCTATTCGATCAAGGTTATTGATTGCTTACATTTTTCGTCTTAAGTTACACACGCCTTTTAATTATTTGTCAAATTATAACCTGAGCGAGTTCACGCTGGCGAGTCATCTCCATGGCTACTCGTCACGAGACAACACAGAATAATGACAAACACGCGCAAGTTTTCAACCGTAGCTCAGGAATTTATTGAACAGAGTTACTGGTACAGTCGCCGTTCCCCTCGCTCAACCAGGAAGATCATTTTGCCACAGACAACCAGCGTCGGTGAGCCAGTTTGTTCTCATGGAAACAAAAATAACAGGCAAGCTAGAAGTAGGAATGGTGAACTTTCAACAATGGAAACTCGAGACTAAGAAACAGAAGCGGACGACACACCGAAGGGCCCAAACTCGGCTACGCCCCCTTCCTGGTTTATAAGAAAGACCCACGACTGATCTTCACACGAACGAAGTCAGTCACCATAACACCAATGCCCTGAAGATGTGCACACACCACAATCCTCTGTCGTTCACAGCCTTCAAACGTACACAGAAACAGGCGAGGCCCAGCTCCATACTATAGTCCATTCACCCTTAAACTGACAGTGGGGTGGGAGATACACGCTCGCAGGCACAATCAGCTGCATCTTCTACATCACATGACCCCGCTCTCTGTGCGTGGGTATTGGCGGGACCGAGATCCCGTGGCGACAGATGAACACATGACTGATCCAACGAGCACTAGCTTCCACCGCACTGCCAGCTTAGTGGTGGTGAACAGAGTATAGACTGTTTGACTAAAGGTCACCGATTGCCCTATTTTTTGGACTATATATTTCGTTTCACCTCACAATGGACTGCAGCAGATGCTACAATCTATCGGAGCTAATACAGCACTGTGTACGTACCACGCGACTATACACCCCTCCCTAAGGTCACGCGAAACTCCCAAGGCATTAAATTAACTCCGACAGCTTGTACATTTTTAACCCTTTAACCACCAGGTTATTTTCAAAAACAATGTACAAACTTTCCCAAATTTTTTTATTTGCACATATTTTTTCTTATGTTGTTCTGATTTTGCAAATACATTACTTGATTGGTTTCTGATTGGTATTAACACAAAACTTATAAAAGGAAAAGTTGATTTTTATGGAAGCTTTCCCTCAGTGCATGTAAGAGTAATAGAATAACGCGTGCTGAAATGCGCAGTATTTATTTGAACATACGCACCGTAACAAAACATCAAGTGCCTAGACGTTTCTCCGTACTAGCGCTAACAAATACATCTCAACTTGCAGGTTTGCCCACGATTCCTTGCAAAATTATTAGCGCAAGAAACACCATCATCTCTTCGCGGTCCACCGGTTTCCATGAAGAACCCCGCGCTGTGAAATGCGGGACCGCGTAGCGGTTTGTCTCTGTCACAATGAGGTCGACAAGGTCCCAATAAAAAATAACCTCGAACCAGCCGAAGAATGTCTTTTTCGTCAGTGGGTTGCCGCAGAATCCCAGGCACAGCACAAAACGGAAACCTCGGAGGCGCGGGTGGCGGGTTTTCAGTGTTTACGCGTTGCCACACTCGAACACTACCCAGCGCGTCGTCTTCTTCGTCACTGTGGTCGTCGTCGTCTAAGTCCGTTTCGTATTCAAAAATCCATGTCCGACTCACTTTCAGAGACAAATTCAATGTCTTCATCGTTGCTACTGTTCAAACTGCCGCAAGAGAGAGCCCTTTTCCGAGGGCCGTCACCGGCATCACTCAAGAATCAAGCGTGCTGCCGTTTCTGATCACTGTTGCAAGGCTAGATACGTGCCAAAGGCCAAAACACACTATATTTGCACGACCTCTCCTGCCCTCCAGTGTTGAAAATTGAAACTAAAGCCGATGGACGAACCTGTCTCGTGTTTGGCAGTGAAAGCAAACCATCATTTTGGCTGGACGAGTGTGACTCGTCATCGGCGATATTGGTACAACCTTCCATGACGAGTACAGCTCCGGGCCGGGTGGTTAAAGGTGGCGTTCTACGCTCTGTGTAGTGTACAAGAGTTTGCTTTTAAAAATCACTCATTGTTAGTGCTGCTGTTGCCCAGTGGTTGTTGAGCAGAGAAGTGCTGTGTTTATTTTCCATACGGGTGGATAAACAAGGAGTTTCTTGTTTAGCCTCCATGTGGCTGAACATCAAGACCAAAGAAGGAAGACCTGTAATATTACTGAGCATAATTTCCGAGCCTATCGTGCTAACCCAGGAGCACCCCCATGCCAGCCACTGCTCCTAGCACTCCGGTGCAAAGCGGTGAAGCTCGACGCGCTTGCGAGAGGCGGTGAGGCGGCACTGAGGGATGTGGCAGACATGACAATCAAGTGATCTCATCAGGAGTACAAGACCCTAGTTCCGTCTTATCACAGTAGTCGCCATCCTACTATTATGCAATGTTTTATCGGGACTTTTAGCTCCTGACATCGCCGACATCACATGGAAATTTAGACAATGTCGGTGATCAACCTGCCAGTGCATCAACCGGCCAGTGCGGTGGACAAGCAATTTGTATGCTTCATTTCATCTTAATTCAAAGTGCAGCCAATGCTACGTGCCAATGGGACCAACCAAACAGCGTCAAAGCGCGGCATCGACATATCATGGCCTTTGTCCATCTTCCTGTACGTGTTCTTTCATCGACTAAATCAAGTGCAGTGTATGTCCTGTGACTTGCGCTTTAAGTGCATGTGTTTGTGGTTGTATATGTTCAAGACTTCGTTTGTGCTTTGACCTAAATTAAACAAACTATACGGTGGGTAGAAACGCTGTGAACTATTATTTTTGTACCATTTTTCTTTCCTACTACTTCTCTGAATATTAGGGTCGACCAATAACATAATATGCTTAGTTTTTGCTTTCCTTAAGCCCATCTTGGCACAGATGTAGCGCAATACTCAACGAAAATGGCTTTTTGGTGCAAGATGTAGCAGGCTTTCGTTCATGGTGCAATTTGGTGCGAACGGCACAGCCCTTCCATCACTGGGATTGCGAGCTGATTTGCCGAGCTCTGGTTTTCCTGTAGCAAATCTGTCCTCAATCTCCAGCTTCTATGGCCTCGATGTCCAGGTATATTTCAGCCTTCAAAGATATGGCAAATTGCTAGGCAATTTTAAATGATAAACTTGGTCATCTTCCAGAACCTTCTAACCCACTCCTTCTCTCCCACCTCAGTTACCTCTCCTCATGCATGGAACATATGAGCGGTAAAAGTGGGTGCCGCGCAACGTTCGCCGCTTGCCGCGCCACAGGCGCATTGTGCAGCTTTGATCTGTATCGATCAGATCCGAGTGCCGCAGTGCCGCGCAGAAGTGACGTAGGGACGCCAGCACCGGTCGCCATGGATACTGGTGCGCGCTGCCGCGCGGCACCTGTTCTTCATTGCTCATGTGTTTCCTGCTTCACTCCACCCCTGGTCACGACCTCCCCGTTAACGAATCAGTGTCGAGCACCTCACTCCTCCTCACTCATCCGTCAACTAATCAGTGTTGACCCTCGCGGCCACGCTTTTATCCAGGCTTCACGAAATGCCGAACACCTAGTTAAAGAATGTTGCACACTAAAAGAGGTAATTTACATGGGTATCTGTGAAGTGCTTGCTGATGGCTTGGGAACTGAACACGTTTTTCTGGCACAAGTGCTAATTTTTTGCTGTGTCCTGAAAATTCAAGGGAAACCATAATCATCACACAACTAAGAACCAAGTGCTATGTCCCTTCTTGAGCTACAAAGGAAGACAACCAAACAAGAATCTGAAACTAAGAACCTGAACGTTGAGAAAAATATTTCCCAGGTTTTCACTAGCATCCAGACATTGACATCCACCAATGCAGCATGTTTGTTCTTATGCAACTTGCTGCTGTGGCCCTATTTATTTGAGTGTATAGCCAACAACACAGATGTTTGTTCACAACTTGTTTTGCTTTTTTGATGAAAAATTAGATGTTTTCTTTCTATTCTGTCGTAAATTCTTGTTTCTAGTGGAATGCACTTTGCAATGCTGAGTAGAGTAGGCTTGCGATAATTTAAGTTGATATTTCATACTTCTGCTTCATTCAAACAAATTTCCAAATTTTGGTTGTCCCGCTAAGTTTTTTCGTTAATGTATTCATAAGCCGTTTAATTCATACGGCGTTTTGTGTAATTCCTAATTTTTTTCTTGCAGCCCCGTTGAGTGTGCATCTTTCCGAGCACCGGTGCACTGCAGAGAGGCAACACCTGCAGAGCTTGCTTCCACTAGAGCCATATATAGAGAGAGTTTGGCCATTCATTGGGAACTAAGGAGGCAAATGAGGAGGCGCCATTGGCAGAAAGCGGGCTGGGTGTGTTCCAGGGCGTCTACACAAATTCGAATGTGGCCAACCAGAATCCGAGAATAATACCCTGGCAGTGGTCGCGAGAATCGAAATTAATAAGTGCGTCGGAGTACCTCTCGGTGACTGAAAATATGGTGCACGTAATGTTTCAATCACGGTTATGCAAAATCATGGTGGAAGACGTACAAAGATATAGAAGATATAAAAAATGTGTGCTACTAGCAGAATGATTGACGTAATCCGTATGCCAGGTGCCGAGGGCCAGGAATCTGCCGTTCCGAGTGGTCAGAGTCTGTTTGAACAAAACGGAGTTTGAGCCAGTGCCGAATTAAGATAATTTGGGGCCCTGGGCTAAGGTTGTTACGAGGCCCCTACTCGTGATAATAGTAATGACCATGGTGGTGGAGGTAACAACAATAAGTGCATGCAAGTTTTGAACACCTTTTGAAATCTAGATATTTTTTCATTGTATGATTTTTGTCGAGTCTTTTCTAGATTTGTAGATTCAATGGAATTCATAGATTATCACACTGGCAATGAAGTGGAGGCAATTTTTGATTAGAAACTGCTTTGCAACAAATCAACCGATCTAGCACATTACAGAGTAATTTTGAGGTACAAAACTCAAAATGAAATATTGAGGAAAATATTTAGATGTATTGGTCTTATCCAGCACCTTCATAAAGGAAACTAAAGAACTTCTGTTGAAGATTGTGACCCCATTCACTTGTTTGACTAGAACTTCCGCTCGATTTATACAGGCAGAAAAAATATTCCAATAATTAAAACAATTAGTTTTTTTTTCTTTTTGGGGGGGGGGGAATCAAGCCATTAGCACTTATTCAAAGAATTTCTCATGAACAATTGAGGAGATATTTTCGAATTCTTTCATCTACACGCTGTATTTTTGTAGGGGAAAATGTTTCAATCATTTTTAGTAGTAATCTTGTTCCTTCTAAATGCAGTAATTTAGACAGGGGCTGTAACTTCGCTAAAAGGTTGCAAAAAAATGTGTGTACCATGCGTACTGCTCGAGTAGTCTTTGACAACACTTGCTTAACCTTTAACAGTCAACTGTCCGTAAACAGTACAAAAAAACTTCAGTGTTGTCCCTTTGTTGAGTTTAAATTAGAAGAGACTTCAAGGTGACCGCCAGCGTTGACAGCTTCACTTTCTGACAAGGGGCATGAGAGGCGACCTTATGTTTTGTTGATCTGGCACGCTCTTGTATAACGACCTCACAAACGCCAGCTTGTCTAAAGACGGGAACTTCATAGTATGCCCATCTCCCTGCTGGAAAAAGAAAAAGGAAGGGAACGAGAAGGCCAAAACGCCAGAGGCACTTCCTAGTGTTACTTCTGCTCTTGGTCTGAACTGTAGTAAATTAAACACAATTAATTTTCTTTTTATAAGTTTTAAGGGCCAGCACGGGTCTCCCTGAAGCCCAGGGCCCAAGGCTGCAGCCCCCTTAGCTACGTACCTTAAGCCGGCCCTGGTTTGAGTGGCACATTCGTGTCTTAAATCTTTTTGCATGATCATAATCGAAACAACACGTGCACCATATTTTCAACAATGAAGAATTACTACATTTAATTCTTACGCACTTGGCATCCACCAGACACAGATAGAGGGCTTGATATGCTCTCTTGGCCAACCAGAAGCCAAAAATAATCCCCTAGTGGTGGTCCACTAGGAAATTATTTTCGGCTTCTGGTTGGCCAAGAGACATGTCAAGCGCTCTGTCTGCGTCTGGTGCACGCCCTGGCTCTGTCCGCTTCTCCCATTGACCAAACTCTCTCTATATACGGCTCTTGCTTCCGCGGGTGTTTCTTTCCCACAGTGCACCAGTGCTTGGTGAGACGCGCATTCAACGGGGCTCAAGCGGGCACACAGGAGCTATGAAAACAGGCATCGCACGAAAATTTCCATAGCAGCTTGCTGCGGACGCTGCGGCATGGCATAGGACCACATCACAGCGTCCGTGCAAGTTGCTATGAAAACTGCTGCGCGGTGCCCGTTCTCATCGCACGTGTGTCCCCTGCTTAGTAGTCCATATTAGGTAACTTCTTGGCCCGCTTGTCATGTGCTGTCTAACAGTCCACGACAAATAACATTTGAAAGGGATAAATAAACTTATGTCATACATTTCACAAATGTTTCAATTTTGGCATACCTGCTTATGATCAGTAGGCCTATGTAGAGGAAATCATCAAATATATCTGCTTTCTGTGTGTAGCCATTCATACGGCAAATCATAATTTTATCTTGCATCATATTTAGATAAAATTCTGATAATTCAAACAAAATTTGCCGCTTCCTAGAGTATGAATTAGTGAGAGTTTACTGTATTTCTGGTGATATCACGAGTTCGGTGTTATTTACCAAAAGAACTTGTCAAAAGGTGCTCACTGTTAAGAGTGCCTTTAAAAAGATATGAGCTTGAACTTGCAGCATTTAGAAAGATTTGAGGTGATTTTTATTCTAACTATATTTTTCTAAACCTACAACCACATTACTTTGTCGTCCATTTCGGAAAGCCCGCTTGAGAGCACAACACAATTGGCGAGCATGGCAAGCTACAGTCCCTAAGCGACGGAAAACTGCAGAGGGCACTACGTAAGCATTTTCCGCATTTAGAATGCACTTAAATGTGGCATACCCATGGTGCATACAAAACTCACGACTGTAATTAAACAAAGCTTTGTAACACTTACGTCTCGGTTCATGGACTTCATTCGTTATCAAGGTTGGGCCGACCTTTTGTGCCTAGAACAACTTCAAAAATTGTTTCAAGGTTCAACGATCAAAGCTTATCAAGTATATTTATAAAACTATTGACATGGCTCTTGAAGAATAAGGAGATATGTTAGCAGAAATTACTTTATACTGTGTTCACTCCTAAGCTGTCAGTGATGTGGGAGTTATGTGCTCGCCGAACCCATCAACCACCTTTCATCCCACCCACTCCGAGCGTGGGCATGAGCGAAAGCGTGATTACATGGTGAAAGATTTAAATATTACTGGTCCAACGAGCATGTAGCTTGCACCATACCTACCCTGGCACGTCACTGGTGTACTCATGGAAGTCAACAAAACCTGTCCCCCTCTCCTGCTACACTGGCTGGCAGCCCTGTGACAAACTGTCCTTTGTGTCAATCACTCACCACGACCTGCGGCGATGCTTATCTTTGAAAAGTCGACAATTGCGGAGGAAGCTTCTGGGGCTTGTGAAGGGAGAACCCAAAAGGAAGCCAGGTGGTCCCCCAGAGACGTCAGTCACTTGAAGGACGACGTGAGAGTCGAGGGGCACTTTAGTTTTTGATTTGTTTAATTTTTTCTTTTTTAATAAAAACTAGCGCACGCAGGAATGTTCTTTATACTATAGACCTTTCCAGCGGCAGTCTCGAACGAAGCGATTTACAGCGTGCGTCCCTGGTTTTGAGAGGGTAGCCAGTGTTGCCCGACTGCGCTGGGCTGTGGGTTTTCTAGTCAGTGGGCTGTGACAACCTGCGTAGGCGCACTTCCGGACGCTGGTAGAGGCTAAATTGCCGCGTTATATTTTTTTATTTTGTGTTCTATGGCGAATAGAATTTCTCGGGGTTTTTAAGAATGCATTGTACTATTTTTGGTAACAAAAACAAAGAAATCAAACTTGTTTCGGTGACTCCGTGCGCGACAGGACAAATGCAACTGTAATGTTTGTTTCATTTTATGTTGATCTTTCTATGGCACCACACACTTCCAATTTACAGTGTCGACGATAGTCACTTCACGACTATCGGACGGAATCCGGCGTGTTTTGGGGCACATGTAGAAGAAATGTGCTTTTTTGCACAGCTTCAAAGCAAATGAACGAACGTGTCTATTCTGTCACCACACCCCGGACCCGACCCTATCAGCTATTTTTCGCGAAGACCCGGAACATAGCCGGGAAGGCTTTTTGGAGATTACCTTAATGGAAATAATCCTCCAAAAACGTCGAACTGCCCGCGTCGCGGGCTGCTTGACGTTCGCTCTCTTCGTTCGTTTCCTGCGAAGGTCGAGCAGGCTACGAGCCCTGGTATTCCCTTGTTCTCACAGTGGAAGATAACACACAAAGGGTAAGCATACCAAACAGGCAAATAGAGTAAAAACTTCCATGAAAAGCCGGCAAGCTCCGAATGCACAATGCAGGTGGGGAGTCACGCTGACCAGGTTTCCACAGCTCAGGCGGGTGGCAGACATTTCTGGCTGATAGAGGTCGCTTGATTCGCAAAATGGCGGCGGCCAGAGAGCTCTTTCTGCAAAGGTCTATAGGTGACAGATATTAATTCCTGCAGTTAATTGGCCAAAGTCCGAAAATCGTTGAACCGCCCCTTTCACACACTGTTAGATGATGTGTCGGCGGCGCAGGACTATGTGTCGGCTGCGCAGGACTATCATCATCGCCACCGACCATGGGTGTGGCACTATCATCATCGCCACCGACCTCGGGTGTGGCCCTAATCCGAGCGCGTGCCAGGATGCGTGCGCGCTCGTGTTCTTGCTTTGAACTGCCTACCGAACCGATCGTTTAGCCCTTATGGGTTCTTGCTTTCGTTAAATATTCCGACAGCCGGCGACGGCTGTTCGGACATAACATTAGACCACTGCGAGTCACAGAAGTAGCGAAAGAAACAGGAGACAAGACTTTTCAGCTGTGTTTTATGAATGTCGGTTGGCCAGAGAAACAAATGGAGATGCAAGATGACAGCGATATGCATTATAAACATTAATTATGCTTTATGCGAGAATGGCAACATAGGTGCAACACAGCACAAACAGGCAAGAGCTGGTTTTTCCTGTTTGTATCTTAAAGTTGTGAGGCTGTCAATAAAACAACTATATCACTATAGTATGGCGGAGAATGATCATTCAGGTCACCAACTGAAGCGGTAAATGTTTTATGCTTGCCAATACCGTTAGAGTAAAATGTGAAATAGCACAGATGTCCTGTCTGCACTAGCCGTGTATAACTGCAAAAGTGGTAGAACATACATTTTAGCCAGAAGTATAGGATGTCGAACGCTATGCAGAATACTGCTAAAATTAGAGATTGTATCTGTTATCTCAAATGTGAAGACATGATATTTTTTATGAAAATGAGCTTGCAGTCAGTCCAGTTTAGTAAGACAAGCTAAAGAGGGGATCGGTGGCCGAGTGGACTAGCGCACACCAGCTCGGAGCACATGGAGCGAAAGCTCGCGCTGCAGAACCCAGGGATCCTGGGCTCAATCGCCACCCCTGCTCGTTTCGATCTGGATGAGCATCGTACCGGCGTGCGGTCGTATATCACTACTGCATGGTGCACGTTAAACACCCCAGACTAGCAGTTGTACTGGATTGGCTAAATTGCTCATCTACAGCGAGTGACTCGTCGCAACTTTGAAATGGCTGACCAACTACATGCTGTATAAATATCCACACAACCCCAGTTATTATTAAGACAAGCTAAAACTGCTGCGTGGCAGAAGCTTTTGCTGTATGTGCCCCGAGCTGCAATACGGTAGGAGGAAAGCCTTGGTAGGTAGGAAAGATTGCATGTTTTATGTTTACTGAAAAATATACTGGTTGATGTTTCCAGTTTATTTATTTATTTATTTATTGTACATACCCTCAAGCGCCGAAGCATTGTAGAGGGGAGGGGCAAAGCAAACAAAAATAAAACAAACTGACAGAACAAAAAAACACGAAAAAACATGCGGCAAGAAATTCAAATATCAAAAATACACTGCGATTGCCTAAAATCTGTAAGCAATATATGTTACGAACAAATAAACAAAATAAAATGACTCATGTTGGCTCATCAAACAGAAATGTAAACAAAGATTGGCGAAAAAGAAAATAATCGGGTATAGTTGCGATACCTGCTGGAAGGTGGTTCCAGTCGTTTGATGTATGCGGGATAAATGAATAAAAAAAGTGTTTGTTTGGCAACGTGTTAATCCAACTTTATTCCGATGGTCCAGACGGGAAGAGTAATAGTTAGGCAATGTAAAGAAATGGTCTCGCAGCGACTGATGATGGTACACTTTATGAAACAGGCAAAGTCGAAAAAACTTTCTACGCAGTGACAAAGAGGGTAACAACAGACTGGACTTCATTGATGATATGCTGGCTGTTCGATTATAATTAGACAGAATGAAACGAACGGCGTTATTTTGAACTAGTTCGAGAGCTTTATGTAGAAAGGCGTGGTTAGGATCCCAAATAGAGGCTGCGTATTCCAATTTTGACCGTACAAGAGTGTTATAAAGAAGAAGTTTTAAGTTAACTGGAGCCGTTCTGAAGTTTCGTCGTAGGTATCCTAACATGCGGTTAGCGTTGGCGAATTAATGACGTTAATTAATGACATAGTTAAAATGGGGAGTTTGTTAGCTGTACAATAGATCGTACAGGAAAATATATCGTGTTTGTTGGGATGTTAATGGACGTTGAAGACCCTAGGCTAGGAGGGGTACTGCACTGGCTACATTTCTCACCTACAACTGAGACACCTGATGCCCACTGAGGCTGACTAACTTCTGGCTGCCTAAACACATACAACACAATTATTTTAGGGCTACAAAGTGATGTGACTGGGAAACTGTGTACAGGTTGCATAACATGCCACATGAGAAATTTAGTGCAACTAAATTCTGGTGAAGGGGATCCAGCCACGAAGAGGAGGGGCGAACCAACCGGGAGCATGCAGGTAGTGGCAAGGGTTGAACAACGGAGTCTGGCGTGTCCTGTGCAAGTCGACTCCGACGATCATCCAGATGAGTGTTTCAGCGACAACCGGACAAACTCTGTAATGACCCGAGGCCCTTGCGGGAATTCTCGGCGGCGACCCAGGGCACCTGAAGACGAGAAGCTGGAATGATAATTCACCGGCAGGAGCAACTCTTGGCAGTGACTTGAAGGAACCCACCCAACTATCTTCACTTCTGGCAGGTGCCCGAGGCATGGCCATTTTAAGATTGGTCGGTGCCCACAAGAGGTTGAATCCAGGTGCCACTGTTAGAGCACTTGGATTCGACGACTAAGCATGTTAGAATCAATCCAAAACCGCGCAACTAGATTCATTCTTGCTGACTACTCACCCACGAGCATCTCTGCCCTTAAAGGGATACTACAACGAAATTTCAGCGCTCATTTTTTGGTCTATATATGTTCAAAGGAGCAGTATCATATGGAACATACCAATATATTGTCAAAAAAGTCTCGAAAAGGAATTTTAAAACGAATTAAACGATTAGCAATGCGCACCTGGTGGATGTCGCTAACGCCTCGTTTGTAATGCCCGTCTAGGAACCTTGACAGCTAGTGACGGAGGTTGTCTCGCCTCCGGCCACGACGAAAGAAGAGGGGAACGAGGAACTCCCCTCTTCCCGAGAATCCCTTTGTGTGTCGTAGAAGTCGCTATTGTCCCTCTACAAGATTATAGAAGATTAACACGTCACTCAAAATTCTTACAAAAGCAGCCGCTTCGGTGGCTGGAACGACTAGGCCATCCTCTCGACGTCAGCCTCGCCGTAGCTTTGCTCGTTTCGAGACGACCTACGTCACGATTGCGTTGGATGTCACGTGCTCTAAGCTGGGCCTTCTCCGAGCGCTTGCCAGAGTAGGCCGTTTATAACGAAAAATACAGCCACCAGGATCAAAAAACAAACGTGCGATTGTCATTTACGGATATTGTGGATCATATTCAACCTATTTTTGAACACGACGGGAATATTTCAAATTTCGTTGAAGTATCCCTTTAAGGCTTCTTTATCATTACCTCTCCTTAATACTAGACGCACCGTAGATAGATTATCCTTTTTTCATAACCTGTTTTACAAGCCCTGGACTGACCATGAATTCTTCTCTTCAGCCAGTCATGTGTCCCTATGCCGTGATCATTGCCAGAAGATAGAAATGCCCTTTGCCAGAACCAACACTTTAAAGAACTCTCCCCTTTTTTTGTGTATACGGGAATGGAATGCGCTACCAGAGTCCATTGTAACAATTACTGATCACGCCTTGTTTTTAGCAGAACTTACTAAGCATATGATTGTATAATGAAAATATTGCACTGTAAAATAACAGGTGTTCTTTCAGCCTATTCGTCTCTACATTTGATTTCAACCCTTGAAGTGTTACATTGTGTTTTATGTTACCTTATGTAATGACCCCCATGGGGCCCTTAAAGACTGACTACCATGCCCAGTTCCGTTTCCTCCCCCCTATGAGGGCTTCTGCTTGCAGAATCTCGAGTCGGTCGTCGGCCTTGGTATAATAAATGAAATGAATGAAATGAAAGGTGAACAGCTGGTTCGCCAGAGCTTCAGGACAGTGACAAGAACCGGAAAATCAAGTCCAAACAGAGTAGGATTCAAGTTCATTTGCACATTTGTACATATTTTTACCGTTTTCTGAATATACTTTCTTTAATGCTACAACGGTCCAGCCAACTCCTTTTTCATTTGATATGGTGACAAGAGGGTCATTGGTCGTGTTGAGAGACTGCTTCATGCCTGTGAAGGCCTAGGTAGGTTGAAATATTCAAACGAGGTTGCACTGTTTCAGGAGGTACGTAGTCAACCCGCATTATTCTAGAAACAAATTTTGAAGTTGCAGATTTTGTGATACTTTACAAAAGCATGCCAAAGCTTTGATAAGTGTCCCTAAAGTGTGACTATCTTATATGTCGCATATAACCGCGTTAAGGTCCTTCGCAAGCGAACCTGTGCGACTCCGCGGTACTCGTGCCAGTCAAATTCGGCGTTGCAGTCTCCCGCGGTGCGGAATCCTCCGACATGTCTCGGAGTTGAACGAAGTTGGCTGCTACCGTAGGCAGTTTCTCGGATGTGCGCTACTCGCGGCCAAGCACCAGTCTAAACAACTGTTTGTGTGGGACTGGTTCAGCTGGTCTGGCATTGTGCGTACCTTTCAAACACGACATTTCAAGCTATAAATGCAAACGAGTCCATCGTCTTTTCTCCAGCTAGGCTTAAAGGCTTCACTAGCTCGGCGTACAATCCAAACAGTAACGCATCCATCAAACTGACACTGGCATTCTTGAATACGGCGTGTTTCATTGCACGGAGATGCTCGAGACTATAAATACACAGTAACATGAACTAGAAACCACAAACCTTTGGAAGCGTGCGAGATCCGAACGAAAAACCGCGCACACAACAGCGTAAACACGTCGTCCGCGTTTGGACGTTTTCTAATACTAGCGCAACGGCTTTTGTTCCTAATTAAAAGCATCGCGAACTATTTTAACTATTATTGCACCCCGCGCAAGTGCCTATTACAGCCAATTTGTAATTAAAACAAAACAAAAATAAAACAGGGGCTGGCGCCGCTAAAGGGAACAGCCAATGACGTCGTAGTCACGTGGACCAATAGGAGTCGACATAGTTTTGTTTTGTTTGTTTTTGTTTTTTCTTGGCTCCGCCCCCTGTAATGGGTAGGATTTCAAAATACGCGGCCAGGGCACGAAGGCTCTCATTGCATTGCTGCGCGATCAGCTCACCCAATTCCGGCATGACCGCCTGCATTGGCCACAAACGACAGCAGCCACGGGGCAAAGATCAGTTCCAGATTGGGGCCGCTTCCGCTGCAATGCTGCCGAAACGAGCCGAACCCCAAGACAAAGCGTCTCGCCGAAGGCCCCGGAACAGCTCAGGCCGGTGCGGTCGCCCTGATCCTTGACACCGCACAGCGCGCCGCGCTGTACATCCGGGGACCTTTCCCCAGCAGTCAGGCGTGCTGGTCCACTATCGCTTTCTAGTATGCGCCGCCTTTTCCACCGCTCGGTGGCGGGTATGTCGACGGGTCATTTCTCGTTTCCGTACTTTATAAACTGCATTCGTTTCTTTTCTGATCTAAAATACTGAACAAAAACTACTCTTATAAATAATTGAAACGGTTCGCGCCATATATTTTGTATTTCGACTAAAAAGAAGCTTAGCGGCTCTGACCAGTCGTAAGCCCAGGACCTAAGACGTCATATTTTGCGCGCTTTGCGGTACCGCGGGTCGCCCTCGTCGGTGGAGGAGGTTTCCTCGTCGTCCGGTTAAAATATGGCGCACTGATATTTAGTTACTCTTTCCGGTTGCCCACCGGCTTCGCCCGAACTTCAAGAGACACGTGGAAACCGCAAGAAAGGTAGACGCTTAAATATGATTGCAGGGCCCCTTTAAACAGTATAATCACCCTGGATCACGATCACAAGCTATGCTGAAGTTGTTTACCGTGCGAGCCTGTGTCCTAAAAAAAAAAAATAAAGACGTCAAAAATATTAAAGCAGGCATTTTTGTACCTTTTCCTGACTTTAGCACTAAAAATCTGAAAGTTAATCGATGATCTGCACAGTACCGATATGCGTTAGCTAAGGGCGGAGGGTGATTGGAAAGTCTCGTGAGAGTCGCTAGCCCTCGCTGCGGCCAACGCCGTCTGTGTCGTGGTGCGAGTCGTTTGTCGGAGTTGCAGAATCTACTATGTTTGAATAGAAGATTATTTCTCAGAAATTTATATTAGCCTTTTGACATCAGCGGAGGCTCTCACCGAGAGAACTAGAGCTGGGTCAACCCACAGTCACACTACCGAGAAAAGAATCTAATAACACGCACGCTACTGCGCTGCTCGGTTACATCCGTTTTGTTACACCTTAGGAGGCTATGGTTACACTCGCGGAATATATATTAGAACACCGGGTGTCCACGGGCGTACCAACCCGAGAAGTGGGGGGGAGAGGGCAACGAGGGGCTTGCCCCCGTTCCTCACACTGGCCAGCGGCATAGGGATACCAAGGGCACCGCCCCCCCGGCCCCGGGGGGGGGGGGGGGGGGGGGGTGAATGTCTGGTTTGCCCCCCCCCACCCCCTCCCCCTCAAACACAGTCGTCGGTATGCCGGTGTTCCCGAGTGGGCAGTCCGAACTATAGGGGGCACTGTGACACACACGTTTGTTTCCCCACACTCGGTGTTTACTCAACACACAGGACCTGTGCGCATGCGCAGACGAGGCCTTATGGGCATGTCCACGTCATCTTCTACAATAGAGCGCGGGGCACTGGTTAATGTAAAAAAATACGAACAATCGACGAAGCGGCGTTAAGTGCCGGATCTATCACTCAGGGAAATGCGAGCCTGACCCTGCCGCAGCTTTCGTGCTGAGCGCTGGCTAGACTGGGGCCGTGCATGCTGCATTGTTCATGCGGGCCGGAGTGGAAACAAAGAGAGCCCCCTGCTCCCCCTCGCCGGAGAACACGGGCTCCAGCCGAACGCTGACGCCGCGTTCGGTTATGTCTGGCTGTGACGCTGAGTCATTGTATTTGTTGTCCCCATCCGTGTGGTCCTAAAGTTAGCTTACGCTTGGGGCGTCACGGTCGCTCCTCCCGCCGGGCTCTTTAAATCAACCGCAAAATTCGATTTTGTGCAGCGTTGCCCACAGATGGTGAATTTTTTTGTTTTGTAAAAAATTTGCAAAAGAGCGAATTTATCCGAGGAAAAAAGAAATAAAAAGAAAGAAAAAGAGGCTTAACTCCTTTGGAAACGCAGCGGAGCCACATGTCTTCAGAGCAATAAACTGCGTCTCCATTCCTAGTGCTTTTTTTATGTCCGCATAACTGCGTTAAAAGGAACTCTCACGTATATCATTCAGCAATGCCCTATATCACACGTATCGCGTATTATCCCCAGTCCTACTATTCTAATAATCTTCTGCCCTGTGCGAACACACCAAACGTTCATATTCAGCTTTGGTTTATGCCTGGAAAGAGTTTCCGGGCTACAATTATTAGCCCTATGATGTCCTTAATTTGCAAAATAAGCTCAATTATACCATATTACTGCACACACAATGCTATCTTATTACTGCCGTCTTCTCATCTATAAATATTTTTGTCTGTACACCTTCAAAAAATTTGTTTCATTTTACCCCACTTTGAATTTCTCGTGGGTATTTAGCTAAGTACATTCTATTTAGTATATATATAATAAATAAATATACTTAAGAATCATCTAACAGAGAAATTCAAGGAGTGGGGTAAAATGAATATATATATATATATATATATATATATATATATATATATATATATACCTATTAATTATATACAGAGCACCTCATCCGGCCCCTTTGTGCTAAAGTTTGGAGGCCCCTGGTGTAGATCAGGCGGCGGTGAAGTGGCCGGCTCGGATCCTCCGGGCGGGGCGTTGATTCCAGGGCCTCGAGAGAGCGGGCGTCCTCGAGGGAGTCGTGTGCCGAGCCGGAGCAGCCCGTGCAGGTAGGCTGCCACCAGGCGCTCCGAAGAAGAGGGCGGCCTCGGCCAGAGCCAGCCGTCGACAAAGCCCACGTGCCCGCCCCGGTGGGCAGAGCACGGCCGCCAGCCTGGGGACTGCTCGATCTCCAGAGGCCGGGGAAGGTCTCCAGGGACCCAGGCCGCGTCGTCCACGGCCGCGAGGAACAGCAGCGGTGCTGACGCGGATCGTCGACAGCTTGCCCTGCAGGAACCAAAACCAAAAGTCGGTCGGGGCGGTGGGGGCTAAAGTCACTGGATAGGTTGGGGGGCTGCGGGGCTATGCATTTATTTTAGCGAAAAAAACCCGAGACTGAGGTATTGACGGACGACGACAAGGAAGAGACGGATAACGTCTCATGACTCTCTGACACAGCTTCTTCACACCACCTCTCTCAGAAAAGACGCACGACCACCTCTCCACAAAAGACACGACACCGGACCTCTGACAATATGGTCAAAACAACTTTGACGGCACCAATAATGACGCATCATTCGCAAAGAAAACAAAAACAAAAAAAAAAACGCAGGGAATTTACAGAATTGCATGGGCTCACTGGTCCAGCCGCGTAGTATAATTTCCCTAACCCTCCCCCCCCCCCCTTTCTTGTTTTTCACAAAGGCGCGCCCGTAAGTTCGCAACGAACATCCTTCTATTACTCAGTTCCCCTCGGCCCCCTAATTTCAATTCCTGGGGACAGCCCTGCGAGTCAACAGCCCGCCTTTATGGGGGAGGACGTGATTCAATGTAGAAGGTTCAACGATCCCAGATCTAGCGAGCACGGACTTCCCACCGCCCTGCCAACTTGGCGGTGAATGGAGTAATGGCAAGGGCAGAGCCGTATTTAGAAAGAAGTTTAACCATTCATTGGGATGAATAGGAGGTAAACAAAGGAAACGCCGTTGATCGAAAGCCGGTTGGGCGTGTTTGCAAATGCGAGCCGTGCATACACTATACTCCTCATGCGGTGTAGTGAGTAAAACTCTCATCAGAGTGCGAGTTGTCTCACTACGACGCAAGGTGCCGAGAACTTGAACCCAAGAGTTGAAAACGTGGAAGTACACAGGGAATAGATAAAGAGAAGGGGGAGAAGCATCGCTGGATATGTTTTTTTCTATCTGTACTTTCGCGTTTGCTTGACTACACTATGAAAATGCTCATGCACCAAGCTAGCTGACGCTAAGGCCCGTTACGCAGCTATTTTGATGTAGCGTCGCTGGGGTTAAGCAGGCGTTAACACTCTGGTGACCAATAAACGCGGGTCCACACGGGCTGCATTATACAACAGGGCCGTAGAAGCTGAGCTGGTTGGTGGTGCGTGGGGCGGCGGTTTGCAGTTCCTTCGAAAAACCGGTATCCGAGATGGCACAGAAAGGTCAAGTAGAAAGAAAATGAAGACAATAATAGAGGCAGCAACAACATTAAATGATGAATAAGTTCAAAGTAGCCACAATGCCAGTAGACAAAAGAGAGGAAAACGGTAATATTATTAAACAGTTGGTAGTCCAGCGTTCGCCAGTCTTCACTCCTTTCTCCCTCTTTCGTCGTTCAGCTGGTTAAATCATTTTGTAATCTGCATTATACGACACGTCGTCCCCGATTAGGGCGCTTTTATCACAAAAATAAATAAATAGACGGTCGTGTTTCGTTCACATTTATGTTCTCTCAGCAATACGTAA
>JAZHYW010069860.1:0-20779 GCA_037355805.1 Ixodes ricinus
CTAGTTCTGTTTGGGTATTCGGTGACCTGCTCTTGTGGGTTAATGTTTCGCTCAGGGTCGCCCGAAATCTTCCTAGATTTGAGGTTTTCCGACAGTCCTCGTAGACGTGTTGGTCCGTCAACGCATACGGGGTTCGCCAATTATGTAGTTTGAGGATTTCTGGTCACATTTTAAACCTATGTGGTTCTTAAGATTCACTCAATGTTCGAGTAACCCTCACTTTTTTTTTCTTCGAGGAGGAATGTGTCTTTTTGAGAAGCATCAGCTTGGTTTCGCTACGATGTTTGGCTACAAGACGGCTGGGTTTTGGCGGGATATTTTACAGTCTGAGTGGCCGTCTGGCCGGCACTGCGCTCGTCTTCCAGCTGCTCCCGTCCTGATTTTTTATAAATCTGTTTCTTTGGAGGGACGAGGCCTAGTTGTTACCTTCTCGGCGTTTCGCCCTCGGTGGCGTGCTTTTGCCTTCGGGCGTGTTTTGCCTTTGGTCGTGCTGTGTTTTTCGGGCGCGTTGTGGCCTTCGGGCGCGCTGTGGCCTTCGGGCGCGTTGTGACCTTCGGGCGTGTTGTGACTTTCGGGCGTGTTGTGACTTTTCGGGCGTGTTGTGACTTTTGGGCGTGTTGCGACCTTTGGGCGTGTTAGCTGAGCCTTCGGGCGTGTTGTGACCTTCGGGCGTGTTGTGACCTTCGGGCGTGTTGTGACCTTCGGGCGTGATTTTTCCCGCGGGTAGTATGTTTTTCCCGTTTCGGGAAAGCGGTGTTGCGTCGGCCCGCAGAGCAACGAGACGACGACGATCTTCCGGACTCGTCATCAACCCAGCATGGGTGAGCATGCGAACGTTCCCCTGGACTTTAGGTGCGGCAGTTGAGACTTTTATTTTTCTGAACTTTGTTTTTTATTTGCACCGGTGAACCCACGTTCCCGGCTGCCTTTGTGCCGCGAGGGACGAGTTGTTCCGCTGTGTTTTGGATCATGGAGTGTTTGCTTTATTATTCTTCGTGGTCGTGGTGCCAAAAGTTTTGTTGAGCTTGACTCCGAGATCAAACACGTGTACGCGTTCCTTTTGTCGAGTTTTTTTTTTTTGTGTCTCCCGTGCGCTGCTGTTTGTCGCTCTAATTAGATTTTGTTTTCTTTTTGTTTTGAGCTCTGCGTGTCATCGTCTTCTCCGGGCGACTTCACACCGGGCGTGGACCTATCACCTGTCACGTGTCCAAGTCTAGTATTTGTCTTTCTTCTGAAGTCATTTATCGGTTTTCAAAGTTAGTATATATTTTTTAGTATTTGTTTTCCCGCTCCGTGGCAACGATGTAATAAGATTCATAATATTGTGAAGTTGTTTTCTGCCGACGTTTTGTTTGCTGCTTTAATACCTGTGTACTATTGCCTGGTGATACAATGCACCACGTACACGTGACTACCTTTCGCCCTTCCTTCCAAGAACACAAGGTTGAGACAGACGTTTGCGGAACAAGCTCAATTGGACTCTCGCGACGCTGACATAGCACCGAACGCAAATGTGAATCATTAGTACTTTTTTATTCCTTCGAGATAAACAAACTTTGCAAGGCTTGGCGAAGTTCATCGATGCGTGCGTGAAGCGCGCCGATTGAACTGATGTGCCGATGACGTATCACTCGCCTGTCCCTACATCTCTACACCATGCAAGATTCAATGCTCTGCAGTTGTCCCTATAGGCCAGCTGTCGACATTCCAAGGCCGCTAAACTCGTCAAAAACAAATATTCTTTGTGTTAAGAGATAGTGGGGGAAGAGCCGAAAGATTGCCGCAAAGGTTTCTTCCCTTAAAACCCGCAGATTCGTGTATCTTCGTGACGCTTATCTTCGAAGGGGCGCAAAATCCCTGCCACTCCCTAGGTGCCGAACAAGAGCAGCACGAGAGAGCGCGCGGAGACAGTCGTGGTTCAAACGTGTGACGTCACGACAAAGATTATCAGCTGCCACCAACATGTTTGATGGTCTCTATAAACTCGATGAGCTTGGGTAATTGCATTCTAAAATCAACACCGTCGAAGTTGATAGTCTGATATCGTTCTTATTTCCGCCGATAAAGCAGAATTTACTAAAAGCGTCCCTCTCCTTCCTTTTATTTATCTCGGCATCTTGTGTATCCCGACGTGGCTAGGTCACAACCAGCCGAGTAGCATTGTTCACTTTCGGATGGATTTTATTTCCGGGCAGTAATCGTCCCCCCCCCCCCACATCGGGGAAATAAAATCATTTTATGGAAGACTTTCAAAGTCTAGTCAAACTGGGATTAATTCTGCGTTCATCAACGGAAATAAGAGTAATGTCAAGTTGTCAATATTGAAGGTGATGCTTCGGGACCGCGAAGGGACACCAAACTTTCATCGTACACAACCAAACTTGCCACCGTCGACTTGAACACGCACCATCAAACTGTCGTTCACAACTGATAATCCTGACCCTGACGTCAAAGGTATGAACTATAATAGAACATCACTAAACGCGCCTTTATACAACAAGCTCTGGCATGGGCCTCTCGCTCGAAAGTCTGTCATGGCTTCTCGTGAGTTCATGGAATGCGAACCGTTTTAATTCCAGAATCTCTAGAACCATTATTTCGAAAATTTTTACACTGTGCTGTTCCTCGTCATCGCTCAGTTCGAGCGCCTCTGAGCAGGGTCGTCGAAACAGGAGGACGGGGAGGGAGGCGATTCACCCCCCCCCCCCCAGTGGAATCAAAAGAGAGGGCAAGGGGCATAAAGGTGTAAGGGGGGGGGGGGTATCGCCTCAGCCCCTGACCATAGCATTTCAGAGAGTTATAATAAAAAGAAAGGGAAATACGTTTACAGTTCTCTGTAATGTCGAATTATAGAGCGCAGCTCTTGAAGAGGAGGAAGGGAGGGTATGTCCCTCCACCCCCTCCGTACCCTCCAGACAACTTTCCGAAGGGAGGGGGGCCGGTCAGGATGGTGACGACCGATGATGGTGTTCGCCCGATGGAAGTCCCCGGGAAGTCGAATAAGAAAAAAAAATTAAATTAAAAGTTGTTCGATTCCGTTGGACACATTACGACGTTGGTTGGTTTACGATGGCCAGTGTGGAAACGTTTATTTCAAAACAAAACGACAAGAAGTCAACAGTAATTTACATTACGAAATTCCCTAAATTAAAACCCATACTTTAGTCCCTAGTCTCAAGAGCCAAATCTCCCTGATCTCAAAAGCCGAATCCCCCGAGAATCCTATCGGCACCCCTTTTCTAGACTCGTAGGGGCCTCCTTTCCCTCCAGAGACCGACCAATCACTTCAAATTTGTCCATTGTCACGTGGTACACTCTTACCCAATGATTAGCGGGCTGTACAACGTGATCCCCCTCAACGCGTCAAAACCAAATTCCTTGTAGAGTTACTACATGCTTTCCTCGCCGCCTGGCTGGCGTCACCCAGTTAAGTTATTGCGTCGATTAAAAGCGAAGTTTCTACACTAAGCGGCGAAATACGCCGGACACAAGCACACCCGCTTAAAAGCCACGAGTGCGGATAGAATCCCAAGACACGGGTGTTCCGGCGCCCCAAACTGAAAACTAATCCGTTTGTTAACGACCGGGGTCCGACTCTTCTCCACCGAGCCCCGCGGCTGCTCGAAGCCCCCGTGCGTGGGGGCGGAAGACGACTCCCCGTTCATGCTATCCCGCGAGCGTACCCCCTGCCGCGGGTCTGCGAGCAAACGCCCTAGAATGCCGACACAAACATAGGCAGATAAAGAAAACAATGTCGACGGAAATATAGAAAGATAAACTTTTCTAAAACAAACCTTACTTATTACAAACGAAATCCTTCGTTACTTAACACCTCCCCTCCTCTTCTCCTGTCCCCCTCCCCCCATTTAGCGGGGAAACTGAATTGTTGTTGAGGTCACGTGACGTCAATATCCCCGCTAAATTTAGCGAGGAAACGTCCCATAATGCAACTCGCGCTGCTACGCCGACGGCGACGCCGCTCAAGTCCGAAACGGGCGCCTGAGAGCTGCGCTCTAAATATTCGGGGGAAGAGATATCCCCCTTCTTCACTACAATCACCCCCTCTCTCTCTCTCTCTCTCCCTCTCTTCCAAACAATTTCTACGGTCCTTTCTTACTCCTATTTGTATGCGGTGTGCGTGTGTGTGTTAGTCATACCTTTCTTTTTACCTTTTCCCCGGCATTCTCGCAATCCCCCGTCGCCTCCTCATCTCTCAGACATTACCGACGTCTCTACACAGACCGCCTGTGGGTGACCCCGGTAGCATTGTGGACAGTGGCGGAAGATGAGCTCTAAAGCCGCGTACACCGCGCACGGCTCCACAACATCACAAAGTTCAATCTTCGCGTCGATTCCGAAGCGAAGATTTTGGCCTCAAATAACTCCTTCCCAAAGTTGTGAAACGTCACTTTGTCGTCACCAATAACTTCCACAAACGACGATCTTGCGACGAGACAGTTCAGAGTATTTACAGCCCGCCGAGGTACCATCTACTTATTGTTGATTCTAACGCGGCGTAGGGATGTAGGGACACGCGGGAGCGACGTCGTCAGTGCAGCCGTTCAATCCCCTGGGCCCACGGTGTTCCTCGCGCGCGCTCCAATCAAGCTCGCTACGACTTTGTGTTTCCCATTCTCGCTGGAATTTAAGCACCGAGAGAGCTTGGATGATTGACATCTCGTCCCGCGTGACGCCATTGTCGCCGGAGTCAATCAGCACGCTCCGCGAACTTCGGCCCCAACTTTGTGTTTGACGAGTTTAGCGACCCTAATCACTGGAAAGTTTGTGACGAAAAAAAAATGAGTGAGACTTGTGGTTTGTCGAAGTTGTCGCTGACGCGAACATGATGTTTCAAAACTTTCCGAAAGGAGTAGTAGTTTGAGCCCGAAATTTTCGCTTGAAACCGAGGCGTAGATAAACATAGTCAACATGGCTGTGCCCCTGTTATCACACCTATCTCCACTGTTGACGACGCCACAGATTACTGACTTCACGGCGCACAACTATAACACAAACGCTAGCAATTTTGACAAACGCGCAACATACACACTGCGCTGAACCAATACACAAAAATTGACTGCAGTTATCTCCTTGCGGCCGATACACAAGACCCACTACACAAAGTTTTCGCAGTTATCTTCTTGTGGCCAGGTAAACTAACCTTTCTTCTGACAACGTGAAAGGTGGAGTGCTGACAGATTTATCGTCAAGCCTAACAATATATTCGGCCTCAGTGATTTCCCTCGGGTGCCTTCATGTGTGCTTTGCTTAGGCTGGAGACATCTGGCCATTTTGTCCCACACTTTTATTTTTCGTTCAGAAGCGCGTGAAAGAGCGTGTCCCTGCACGCGTTTGTGGCGCTGACTGTGCTATGGCGACATTTTGTTTTCGTCGATTTCTTTGTATTTTTACCCGTGAGCGCGTGCTGTCCGCATCGGGTACTCACAAAGGGTGGCATCACCCTAAACGGAAAGACATTGAGGCACCCTAGAGTCCCCTGGTTACCATGCCTGCTTAGGATGGTGCAACTTTGTAGACTTGCCGCACACCCGCAATTCTGGCAGTGTATACCTAGATGACCCGAGTCTGTAGTGGCAATATTATTGCTATGCTCACGAAGTCGATCGTTGAGACACCGTCCAGACTGCCCGACGTATTTTTTCCACAGGAAAGAGGAAAGGAGGTACCCTACTTTTTCTGTGCACTGATCAAACCTGGTGCGGTGTTTCTTTCTGTAGTTCACATGCGTGTGTGTGTGCGATAGATAGTTCACTTTCTTGCGAAGGCTGGAGAGCTTGTTGGGAGCAGTGAAGATCACTACAACTTACAGGAAAGAGGAAAGGAAGTACCCTACTTTTTCTGTGCACTGATCAAACCTGGTGCGGTGTTTCTTTCTGCAGTTCACATGCGTGTGTGTGCG
Source organism: Ixodes ricinus (assembly GCA_037355805.1). Lineage (NCBI taxonomy): Eukaryota > Metazoa > Arthropoda > Arachnida > Ixodida > Ixodidae > Ixodes > Ixodes ricinus. Next base: position 5,921 of record JAZHYW010069860.1, read on the forward strand.
ATGAGATTGCTCACTTTCTTGCGAAGGCTGGAGAGCTTGTTGGGAGCAGTGAAGATCACTTCAACGTTGACTCTACTGGCAACTTTTGTGAGACCATGGGGGAACTTGTGGCTGAAGGGTACAACTGCAGGTCTAGTTGTCCTGTCTTTTAATTTTGTCTTAATAGTTTCACCCTTTTTCATTGCATTGAGGAGGCCTTCGGCGATCGATGTTAGTAACTGGGGTACCCTGCTGATGTTAAAGGCCGACAGCCAGACTCGAGATTCTGCAAGGCAGAAGATCCTCCTCACCATGGGGGAGGAGGAAACAGGCAACGGTGGACAGGGTAGAAGGAGGAGAGGAGGAAGCGGTGAAGAAAACGGAGAGCGCAGGCTGATCTGTGCGTCAATGCTGTCTTGGATAGGTATGTTTGTGTTGAGGCAGAGTTTGTATGATGCCCTCTTGACTAGTTTGGAATACGCGGAGTTGAACGGTTCAGCGTGGTGTGTATGTTGTTTGTTTGTCCAAAATAGTATGTGTGTGCGTTATATTTGTGCGCTGTGAAGTCACTAATGTGTCCAACTAAAGGCCGGTTCTCTCACATGCAGTGGAGCGCTGATATAGCGATGTTCACGTGTCGTCAGCAACTTATCGCCTGCCATGAGCAACAGTTTTGACGGTACGATACATATATGATGAACGCTGCCATGAGCACGCGCTTAGCGCAAAGTCAGTGCCCCGTTTATAGCGCTCCGCAGTATATGTGTGAACAGGCACTAACCCGCCAAAGCTGCAGTTTTGACGCTAGAGAGACCACCTTCCAGCTTAGGGCAACACTGAGTTGTTGATTTGTATTCGCAATGAGAAGCCTCGCTAGGGGAGCTTCTCTTTCTTCCCTCACTCTAGGTAGTGCACCCACGCGGTTAGGTTTTCATTTTCATAGTGCATACAAGCTGGCATTGCACGTGCTTGCACCAGCGAGGAAGTTGAAGTATCCTCACTCTGGGTTGTGAAAGAATTCCACCAGGCGGCGATATCCATACTTCTCGACGCAAATAAACAAACACTAATCCAGAAATATAACAGCAAATCATCATACAGTTTTTTTTTAACTTAACAGATTCGTTTTAAAAACGCCGTGAAAGTTACACTTATGCGGTTTATGCAGGTGAGCTATACGGCCAGGGGACATAGTATAGTGAGAACTATACTCTCGTTTCATGCGGTCCAGACGCAGGTGATGCAAGCTGATGCAGCTCACGCTTTCAGCGTCCCTGGCCAAGCACGCGCGCTCGTGCAATGCAAGCGCTGCTCAGGGCCACACGCTCGCGCTCGTGAGCATCGGCTGCGTTCCGGACCTGCGCTGAAACGAAGTATAAAGATTACCGCTCGTGGGGCAGGTACAAGGCTGGGGCTAAATAAGAGACGGAAAAATCGCGCGGGTGCCTTACCGCAACCGCCAGCCTTGCACTGCTCCACGAGTAGTAACCTTAAAGGGATACTACAACGAAATTTCGGCGCTCATTTTTGGTCTATATGTGTTCAAAGGAGCAGTATCACATGGAACATACCAATATCTTGTTAAAAAAGTCTCGAAAAGGAATTTTAAAACGAATTAAACGATTAGCAAAGAGCACCTGGTGGATGTCGCTAACGCCTCGTTTGTAATGCTCGTCTAGGAACCTTGACAGCTAGTGACGGAGGTCGTCTCGCCTCCGGCCACGACGAAAGAAGGGGGAAGGAGGAACTCCCCTCTTCCCGAGAATCCCTTTTGTGTGTCGCAGAAGTCGCTATTGTCCCCCTACAAGATTATAGAAGATTAACCCGTCACTCAAAATTCGCACAAAAGCAGCCGCTTCGGTGGCTGGAACGACTAGGCCATCCTCTCGACGTCAGCCTCGCCGTAGCTTTGCTCGTCTTGAGACGACCTACGTCACGATTGCGTTGGATGTCACGTGCTCTAAGCTGGGCCTTCTCCGAGCGCTTGCCAGAGTGGGCCGTTTATAACGAAAAATACAGCCACCAGGATCAAAATACAAACGTGCGATTGTCATTTACGGATATTGTGGATCATATTCAACCTATTTTTGAACACGACGGGAATATTTCAAATTTCGTTGAAGTATCCCTTTAAAGGGGTCATGAAACGATTTTCCTACTTCTTCCTCCTTAGCTTTAATCCTCAACTCAAATGCGAATTGTGAAATCACGTGGTCGTGACATTCCTTCGGCACCGGTGCGATGACTCCTAGCTTCCACCGTGCTTTTTATGCACACCATAGAACTTGTCATTCCCCAGTGACGATAAGTTCTGTCAGGGCACTCATTGGCCACGAACGCGAATCCAAATATTCGTCGACGGATTGATTGTTGACGAGCGCATACGTCCGAGTGACGCAGTTCTCGTGTCCAATGCGTGAGCTGGGCTCTGCTGACGTCAGTTTGGCGCCGGTGACGCGCCTTTGGAACCGCGGATGTATCATAGTGAAAAGGCGGAGAGCTTTCGAAGGCAAGAAGGTACAAAATAGTCCGCTATATTTTCAAATGTTCGTACCGAAAAGCTGGCTTTTGACTTTCTAGCCTCTTTCTTTTGGCCAACTAAACGATATGCGATTAGTAAAGTCCCAATTTAAAATCATTCATCCCAACCCAAAATTCGTTTCATGGGCCCTTTAATGCACTACTACGCTTCTCACGCGCTGAAAGTCTTTCTGAAAATGACTGATTTAGTGGTTTTGGACGACGCTGAGCAAGTTTCTAATTTGAACTCCTATGTCTATTTTCGTTAATTAAAAAGTTAATTAACGAATTTTTATTATTTAGCTGACTGATGGTTACGATTAGCCCTCTATACTATGTCCCTCTGGCGGTATAACTCACCTGCAATAAACCGCAAAAGTGTATCTTTCACGGCTTTTTTAAACAAATGTGTTAAGTTAAAAAAAAAACGGTATAATATTTTTTAATAATAGTTATTACTTGTTTCAAACCTTGTGTCTTATCCTATACGTTGTTCAGAGTATTGGAGTGTAGCCGCATTATAGAACTAATCACGGATTGCACGTAGCTTCAGCATGTTGTACCATCGACCCTTAAAGCGGCCCTGCAACAACTTTTTGCTGTTTTCTTCTTTTTTTTTTAATTTGCACCGAACCTGAGCTTACTGAACGTAGTAACTTAGTGAACGTTTTCTTTCTCGAAATTCGCTTTATTTTAAAAGTTATAGGCATAATAAAATTACAAAGACAAGCAAAAAAATAACTGTCCCTCATGACGTCCTTGAAACTTTGTCCCCCTTTTCCCTTTTTTCCCGCGCCTCGCGAACCGCGGCAACTGAAAAATGTGGGGAGGGAGGGGAAGACGAGGAAAGGAGGTGAGGCAGAGGACAGAGAGCTGCCCGGGAACGGGGCAGGTCTCTCTCCTCGGTGCCGTATGCCTGCGCACTATGCAACAAGAAAGCTTCGAAAGGAACGCTAATATCTTTCCACCTGTAAGTACGTAGATTGTTGAAGTTCATGAAACTGCTCTAATGATATAATTATATTCGTGAAATCGAAGGCAGTTGGTAACTATGTGTGGAATACCAAAGGTCTGCCTCTATGTCCCGCCGCCTGCGGCAGCCAAACTGCATAGAAAAATGGCGGACCTTTTTCCTCTAGAGTTAGTATAAATGATCTCTATGCTCGAGACATGGGCCTGGTGCACTGTCGCATTTGAAGCTACTTGCAAGACAAACGCCAACACATCGAGGGGCTCTCTAGTTGCAAATAAAACCCCACAATGTGTTTGCGTTTTTGTTTTGTTTTTTATCAAGGGACTTCAGCAAACCGGCGGAAACTTTGAACGACTTCCGGTCAGCTATTCGAGCGCCATCTCTTATCCGTTGGTATTCTATGAGGAACTTCCGATTTACGCCGGAAAATTTATTTACTAGGAAGAGACACATATTATTGTTGCTGCTTACAGAGTTAAAAAACTATCCTGGTAAGGTGAAACAAATATTTTGGTTAGCTAAAGTTTCGCCCTCATACTTTGCTCTCATTGGTCGGTTGTTTTTTTGTATTTTGAGCGTTGAGAACAGTTGCGCGTCGGCCCGTCGGCTGCCGCGGTCGCAGCTGTGCGCTGCGTCGGTCTGTTCGACGGCGCCTGTGCCAGCGGTGCGGTGGTGCTTTTCGTTTGCGGGCAGTGGCGTTGGCCTTTTGGTTATCGGTCTATTTCGCCTACCAGTACGCCGAGCAAACGGCACCTTGTCTATTGCTCGACTCAGTGGTGCTCTAATTCCGGTGGCAACAACTCTGCCCAGTTCTTTGGGTTCCTTATTGACGAAAGGTAAATACAGGATCTGCTTTACTTCTTTTGGTTACACAGTTTCGGATTGCCGAAAACTTGCTGGTGCATGTTTCATATTGGTAGAGTTATTGCAGAAGGTCAGGAGGGACAGGCCATTAATGTTAAGATGAGCGGTATGGGAAGGGATCGGTGGTTAGAGCACCGCACGCAGCTGCAGATGGTAGCACGAGAACGTGGATGCGCGTTCTGCGCTACAGAAGAGTAACACTGCGAGAGACCCTGGCGATCGATTCCAGCAAACTTTCGAGTGTGGGATTGCAGGTCTGAATACTTGAATGTTAGTTTCGTGTAGACTGTGTTATTTTGTTGTGCCGTGATGTGAACGCATTTTTCTGTATAAAGAGCGTGCCTAATAAAAGAGAACTTGCAAAAGAAGTTTGGTACTTGTGATCAGACTGGCGATGTGCGCCCATCTTAAGCCGCGGAACACCTGCTGCAGGGCACACTTTGCATTTATTGATTGACGATCTAATGAGAAGTGGCTGTCACTGAACATGCGCTGTCGCCGAGCGACGCAAAATCGAGCGACGCAAAGTCAAGTGCAATCATTTCGGAAGCGTCAGACATTCGCAGAAAAAGGTAAACACACTTTTTTTTCTAAAAAAGGTATTGCTTCGTGGAAGAACGAGACGGCGGCAATGGGATGCAAGCCCGTCCGGAGCAGTTCCCTCTTCTCTCAACATCGGCGACAATAGGATGCAAGTTCGTTCGGAGTTCGGAGCAGCCTCCGAACTCCGAACGAACTTGCATCCTATTGTGGCCGAGGGTGAGAGCGAGGAGAGGAGGAACAACGGCTTCTCACACCCTCCCGCATAACCAAGCGGTTGCCATGACGACGGCTCTCGTATTGTTTTGTTTCTTTCAAATTGTTTTTGAAGAAACTCAACACCTGTTAGGCGAGATCTGGCGCTGCCGTCTGCAACTGGAGTCCCAAGGGGAGGTATAGGAAGTTTCCGCCGGTTGACTTTAGTTGGAAATTGAACCAGACAGCAACCAGTCTGGAACTGACTTCCGGTAATGCATTTCTATAAAAAAAAAAGTGAGTTAACTTTTTTTTTACGCTTGATTATAGGAGGAAATGTCAGGAATAATTTGTATGTACTAGATAGCTTGGTACATGTTTCAATCATGTATATTATGAACATATTGGTCGGTTAGGTGTTATTTTTTTCCTGAAAGGGGCGATGAAACAATATTACCTTCGGAAGAATTTTTAGTTTTTAATTTTCACAATGTTTATCTGACCAAAGGAAATGAGGAAAGGTCCTAATTATTTTGAAATATTTCGATTCTGTTGCATAATAGCAAAGCAGGAACGGAATATTCCGCGATTGGCAGCCTCGAGGTGGCAGCCATGAGAACTAAGGGGTGACGGTAACCTTTGTGCACCTGTAACAAGTTGGCAAGATACGCCATGATGTGCTCAATCTAAGGCTATCCTTTGTAAATATTGTCGTTTCAACATGAGTAAATGCGTCAAAGGCCTCATATTATCGACAAAATGGTACTATCTTCAGTTTTAGTGGCGCCACGTGTCCTAGGTGAACAAAACCATTCTTCTCTTGAGTTTTACCCCGTCGGCGCGGAGAGCACTGCTGAAGTCTGCTGACTGTTGCACTAACCAGACACTTTTGGTTAGCACATGACCGCCGTAGGTAGGACTTTTAAGATTTTAATTTGTAACTTTATATTTAAGTAAGTAAGAACTGTGCTCGAGTTCAAAGGCCATAATAGGTCTGTCTCAGGCCGAAACGTTGACGAACTTTGCGAATAATATGCTATAAAACTCCAAACAACCGCCTGAAGTACGTTTTTCTGCCGTATATACTTTTCGGCATCCTGCGCTACGTTTTCTCTCTTTCGCTCTCTCTCTCTCTCTCTCTCTCTCTCATATATATATATATATATATATATATAATATATATATATATATATATATAATAAGTCAGAGATCCGTACTCGGAGTTGCTATGCTAAGAGTTTATTGTATGTATTACGACAGTTTCGCCCGAGCCTCTCGGCGAAACTGTCGTAATACATACAATAAACGCCTAGCATAGCAACTCCGCAAGTACGGATCTCTGACTTATTACATTTTCCCAGTCCATTGTTCTCAAACTACTCTGCCTCTACACATACATATACATATATATATATATATATATATATATATATATATATATATATATATATATATATATATATATATATATGTTGAAGGTTTACAAATGTTTCCGTTGATATATAGGCAAAAGTATGGTGCGCAGACACAGCAGCCGTAGAATGATAAAAATAAAATCTAATTTAATGGCGAGAAAAGTAACACAAGAAAAAAGAGTGAAGCGCCGAAAAAAGTTGTATTAGTCTACAAGAAAATTCAAAGGCTAGACAGAAGAACGCCAGTTACGCGGGGAAAAAGCTTAAAAAGATGGAATAAAAGTCAAAGTTAAACACAAGAACTTCCTAAAATAAATTTTGAAATAAAAAATAGAATAAAGAATTAAAAAAAATAAGAAAGGGGCCTGACGTCCGTCAACGTATAGATAGTGGCACTGTCTTCTTAGTGTCGAAACGTCGACGAAAGACGTTTTATTCGGTGTCACATAGATGTGAGTAACTAATTGAATATCACCTACTAGACCATCCGAGAATAAATAGCCGGGTATTCTATTCCGCCTAAATACCAATGCTCCGCAAGGGATAAACATGTTTACGAACAGAAATTATCGATCTACAAAGTAAAACTGATTTATGTGGCAATTTGGGTTTAAACCGATTTCACAGCATTTTTTTTTGTTGAACAGATTGACCATTTTTCGCAGCTAGCCTTTGCCCGTTTAATTTATAATTGAGTTAAATCAAAATTAGGATCATTTCCAGGACGCGAGATAAATAGTCCTCTGATGAAGCCAAATAAAAATAGAAATCTACGGACATTTTCCTTTTCCCGAAATAAAATGTATACATCACGTTTCACTACTAGGTACTTTGGAGGGTCATAAATGACCACACGATTTCGCGTGGTGGTATTGGCACTCATTGTTATATCTGGCTATGCGATTGCACACGTACGTACGTATTATAATATCGCTTGGAGCTTTTAGATGACTACGTTTGCTTTCTGCATTTAATACACTTTGAATTGGTGTTTGTTTTCGTCGAGGTCAGTTCCTGTCTTAAAGACGCATGTCTGAATATTGTAATAAAAAAGGCGTAAAACATCGTCGATTTTTTAAAATTTCTTTACATGCGGCTGGGACGAAGACAGTAATTACAAGAAATAGTACACAAACACATTCGGTTCAATAAGCTGTCAACTAGTATCAACCGTTAGATAAAACAATCATGTTACGCGGCCCGGTTCAACGATCATTGAGCCAACGATTGTTGGCATTTCCAACTCTCATCGAGCTGAACTAAGTTGTCCGATGTTATATCGGCTCTCGATCTCTGTTGAAACGGTTGAAACCAAGACAAAACCAAAACTGATGTCGCATTACTTTTTTTAAAGTGATGCAAATTAATTATATACAGTCTTTTTATTCGATATAAACGTGAACACAAAAAAATATTGAACTTTTTTATTTTTGAAGTAAAGCAACAATAATCAGAAGGTTTAATACGAATTTAAGCAAGAGAGACTTAACAAAAGTCTCATCGGCACCGACATCCCAATGGCCGCGCTCGCCGAGCGTGGGCTAACGCGACGGGGAGTGATTGGCAGCTCCTGCCCTGAATCATACCTCTTTCGACAATATTTGCTGCTACAATACTTTCCAGATGCGTCACGCAATCTTCCGCAATAGTAAGTGCTTCGCTGGCGCTGGCCATCGGCGGCGATGCGGCGGATGCCGCCATCTTTAGCTCTCTTAGGGCGAACCGTATGCGGAGCAATAGAAGATCTTGACCACATCTTCTGGCACTGCTCAGAATACAACTCTGCTCGGCAGATACTAATGGCATGTGTTCAAAGGACTGGTGCACACGTGACTACAACTAGGGAATTATTTTTTCCTACAGGCACCAAGCAACAGGCGAAGGTGGTTTTCCGGGCATTACTGGAGTTTGCCCATGAAACCAACCTCTCGAACCGCCTCTAACATTCACATTCCTCCGATGAAGCGGAAAACGAGTGAAACTTCTTGAACTGCAACTACTTATGGTGCAAGGGTGCTTTGAAGTCTAAAATGACAATTGTGGTAGCCGTGAAACACGAACTTAATCGCGCCGCCGCTTCGCGGCGACGCGACAGACCTGTGTGAGTCATTGAATCTGAAAGAGACACAACTATACCAGCTAGATTGCGCGCGTCGCTGTTTCGCGACATGTGACTTAATCACAAGTTCTCACGAGCTATGATCTCTCAAAGCTCTACATTTCCTCTCCAACTTTCCCCTCACATACGTTAATTGATTGGCATCCTTTCGCATATTTGCGGCCAGCTATTTTAACAAACCCCTCTCACATCTTTCTCTCCCCCTTCCCCGTTGCCTATGCGAGTCATTCCCCTTCCTGGAGGAAAACAATCTGCATAGGCATTAAACTCCTTTTCCTTTCTTATACAACACATCCCCCCACCAGTCGACTGAGGTAGGCAAGCTCAGTTCAACTCAATGATCGTTAGCGGCTCAATAGGGAGTTTTCGCAGGTCGTTTTCGCCGTCCTGCAGCCAAATCTTTCTCGACGGCTTCGCGACATCGGTCCTAAGACGCCAACGACATCAAGCTATTATTGTGTGTAACTGTCAAGACCGGTTATAACGAAGTCGGTTATAACGAAATAGTGGCTACAGCGAAGCGATCACGATTTGCCATTCCCTTTTGCACTTCGTTAACCGAAATCGGTTATAACGAAATACCGGATATAGCGAAGTGATTTCCGATTCCAGTTGACTTCATTATAACCGGTCTCGACACTAAAAGGCAGGAAGGAAGCTTGGAGTCATCGCGTTCTTAAACATACACCGTCAAAGTCGGCAGTCTGATATTGTTCTTATTTTTGTCGATGAAAGCAATTACTACTTCAAATAAAGACGTCACGGTGGACGTTTGATCGATCACCTATCTCGGCGACGGTTTTTGTTCGCGCACGTCGCCCACGATGAGACCGGCAGGGAGGTGCTTCTGTTGTCCCGCCTTCAGCAAGAGCTTCGTATACCTTCGCATCGGCATCACGTGATCTTGGAGTGCGCACGCGGAACCACGTGCCTCCATGCACCGAGTCGAGCTCAAGGCATTCGAAAAGAACGCATGCGGTTGTCATCATGTCAAATGTCATCATCGTGACATTTAACGTTATTAAAATATTGCGCGTTGAGGGGTACAAAAGTAAAGGGGTCATGAGACGAGTTTTCTAATTTCGCTAAATACTACTTAGAATCACTTCCTAACAGTAATAACCGGATAAACTTGCCTTAGTTTTTCTTTGAGGCAAAGACAGTCGCCAAAAAAATTCGAGAAATATGAGCATCGTTCATATCCCCTCAACTGAGCCAGAACAAGCGGCCACGTGGCCCGGTACCTATCCTATGCTGCAAACTTTAATCATAGCCACTCGCTGGGATTGTCAGAGTAGAAAACGCGCGCTGCGAGCTTCAGGCATTGATTAGGGTTCGGCTATGCTCATCACCGCAGTGGTTGCACACGAGCCAATATCCGAGTGTCCGCCGAGGCATTGATTGTTACGAGCCGAAGTCGAGTGCTCACGCGGTTATCTTGTCCAATCCATGAGCCGCACTCGACTGTCGTCAAGCGGGTGGTTTGAATCCCACAATTACGTCAAGAAGCTTTATGAAGGCAAGACAGAATGAAATGGTCCCCTTTTATCCTCGCAATTCCACCGCAACAAAGAAGCTTCCGAATCAGTGGCGGTCCGTGCGAGTACACTTGGGCCAGAGACCAGAACGCATCTGTAAAGTCACGAACATTCCAACCCGATATCGTTTCATGGCTCCTTTAACTACACTGGCGATGGGAATGAAATTCGATGGAAATGGCATTAAACTTTGCGCTCTGGCACAGAGGCATTCACGCATCACCGACTGTAGGCCCACGTAGAGCTACAGTCTCGTGAGCTGCGTGGCTCGTTCGCAAGGACAGATCTGAGCAACCACTCACTGTCAGGTTTCGTTGAGGTCTCACTTCGCCGTGAAAGAAGCCGTCGATGAACGGCGCGTCCGAGCGATTCCGGGAGTCAGCGCGGACGGGGCTGCTGCCTGCAATGACAACCACGCACCGACACACATCAGGTGAAGAGAGTAGGACAGGCTACTCCCGCAAATCCGCTCCACGCTTTCCACTTTAGCAAAGCCAACGCTGGAGAGGAGCTAGGCAGGGAGGAAGTCGCCCTTCTTAACACAAGACATGCGCCGTAAGACAAGGTCAGGAGGGGAAGGCAACACTATGGTGTTGCATTGGAAAGTAGCGCTTCGTGTTGCGTGGAGGGCTCTGCGCTCGAGGAAAGCGTCCTTCACCCTTAAAGGCCGACCTACAAAACCATTTTCCGCGGGAGAAGAGGTTTCCTCCTTGCCACCCAGAAAGGAGGAAACCCCTTCTCCTTTCCACGGAGACTAGCTTCCGGACCCGCCCTTTTCAGGGGAGGAGGAAGAAGGAGTGCGAGAGAGGAGGGAGCGAAGGTCGTTGGGGAGTACTTTCCTACCTTGCGGAAAATGGTTTCGTAAGTCGGCCTGCGGTCACACTGCATCGTACAAAAGAAAGTATGCAGATGCTGTCTGAGAAGTGTCTCCTTCTTGTGTAAGGGTCCTGTCACATTAATCGTACAAAAACTCCCCGCAGGTATATGTTAAAAGTATACATATGCGTGAATGGCAAATATGCTCCGAAAGTCCATGAGGCGTGTCCTTAGATCATCCTGTCATCGTGTTTGCGGCGAGCACCTTGTCTTTTGTATGATGTGTGGGCAGTGGGACTGAGGCTTTAACTTGTCACCCGCTGCTGACTGTAGAAATAGGCGTGCAGGAAAACAAGCTGCACAATGTTTCCTCGAAAACATCTTGTCTCGGAGAGTAAACAAATTGCACCTACATTTGTTAAACCCGGGCACTTGCAAGAAGGGGAAAACAAGAAATATTTCATGACACGTTTGTGACCCATTTTTCGCAAAGGAAACGAACAAAAAACGAAATGTTCAAGCGCAAATTTTTGTAATGCGTGAGATGATCTTTTTTGAGTTTCTTTGTAGAAAACACTCCTAATCCCCAAATTGTGTCCCTCCATCGGTCCTTCCGTCTATTCATGCAATCCTCCGCTAAATTTAGCTGGGAAATTTGACTTTCGCGACCTGAGGTCACGTGACCTATCGGCGGTGTTTACCCGACGCCTCTGCACTGGATTTCTTACGTCGTCTATTTCAATCGATCGCGGAACAGAGACACGAGGGCTGCGTGTCAGCATTTGGCTTAGACTCGTGTTCTGTCGGTGCTTCACTGAATGAACGAAATTCCGAATACGGACGCAGTGTTCGGCCACGGCTGCTTCGGAAACAAACGAGTAATTTATGCTTGTTTTCCACACAGCTGGTTCGATCTCCTGCCCAATAAACAAATCCCCTTTTCGTTCAGTGGGAAAATTGACCTCGCGGGACATAAACACCAATTCAATTTCCCCGCTGGATTTAGCGGGAAAATGTGACGTCATGTTACCTGACCGTCACGCGACCTGAAGTTGATAAGAATAATGCTCACTCCCTGAAACGACTGTGTAATCTCTTCTAAGCTAATGAAAATTATCCCTCCGGCAGGATTTAATGGACATCGATTCCCCTCATAATTGGTTCAGCACATTAATGGACAAATTTGAACTAGTACTTCAATTTACAAATCACAATACCTTTTTTGTATGTGATATTCTTGTGTCTTAAAATTTGGTCCGAGAAGCTGAGAAGCTCTACTGGCAACATTGGGATCATGACGTCAAACGGTATAATATGGGGTCAGCAGCTCGTTCCCGACGGGGCAGAAAAAATTGACCGCATCTCCACGTGGTGAATGATGTTGGTTGGGGCGAAGCTCTGGTGGTGCTTGTCTGCGTAGACGCTGAGCCGCAGCATGCCGAGCCTTTCGTTCGTTTTCATCCATGTCAGAAAGAGAATGTGAGGTATGGAACGTGGTTATATACGCATTTGAGCATTTGACCGCAGCGCCCTCTCGTCTATAAACGTTGAGCCAATGCATGCAAAGTTTAACGCGATTATATACGCATTTGACCGCAGCGCCCTCTCCTGTATAGACGTTGAGCGGCTACATGCAACGTTTCATCCATGACAGATACCCCAGCTCTTGAGTTACTACCACATCTCAGAGCCCTCTACTCGTCCTGTCGCTGCGCAAACAGACTTCAACTTTTTTTTCATAATTTTTTTCATCTTTGTTTTTTTTTTGCTTTACACGAGCACTTGAGCTCACGAACTCGTAATTTTTTTACCATTTTTTTTCTTGCTTTACACGAGCACGTGAGCATGTGCTCACGTGCTCGTGGGCACGTGATCTCACGAGCAGAAGCACGAGCACCCGACGCCGGCCTACGGCGGACGGCGGACGGACATACGGACATGGCTAGCCCCTAGGGAGCTTCGCCCCTAAAAGAGTTGACGGTGTGGAATGAATGTTGGGTAAGCTCACGCACCAGAAAAGCAAATAAAAACGCTAAACGTACTACGCTTTTTAGACTGCCTACTCTACAAAAAGTTATACATGTTAAGTACCTTCACCGCAGAGCGTTTGACATTTTTGATTTTAGTTTTGGCAAAACTTCGTTCGTCATTTTCTCAATAGCCATCTTAAATTCAGAGATAATTAATAGCATCTCTGGAACAGAAAAGCACGCGTATTCCGAAAATCTGTACAGGTAGCTCAAAAAGGCGTTGTAAATACTGTGTTCCATGCATGAGAGGACTTTGGCAATAAAGGTCGCTACAAATTGTTTTCGTTCCTCGCACAGACGTGCACGTTGAACTTCATCTCTTAAAAAAGGGTGGGGCATCGGTATCTCTCAGCCATCGCTCGGTAGTTCCCGCTTGCGCTGCCCGCGACTGTACCCGAGTTTTCGAGAAACTCGCGTGTTGATTGGGCGTCTCAAAACCTCGAACAAAAATAACGCTGCGCTTTGAAGGCTGGTTAAAACCAGGGGCGTCACTAACGACAGCGGCACCCTGGGCGGTAGACCGCCGCGACCTCCACCCCCCCCCTCACCCACACACCCACACACACTTTCATTGCCCAGCCCAGATGCACCCCCTGAGCGCTGCACCCGGGGCACTCTGCCCCCGCCCCGCCCTTGTGATGCAGCTGGTGAACACATTTGCGTTTGGCTGCGATCGACTGCGTTTTAACCGTTCGGTGCCACTTACCAGCAATGGATGGATGGATTGATGGATGTAGTGTCACCGAAAGTGCCAGTCACTCTAGACGGATGGATACGGCTGAACCTTTAAATCGAGCGGTGGCTTGCGCCACCTTGCCAAAGCTTCTAGCAAGCGAGAACACACTGGCGCCATCTATGCGCCAGCCTCGGAACACTTCAGATCTGCGTGCTTTACGCTTTATTCTTTCCCCGTGCGCTTAAATAATTCTGAGAACGTTATCAACTACCATTTCTCAATGATAGTGCGTTGATTTTGATATCGCAATATGCTACAAAAACCGTTCGGTCTACGCAGATCGGAAGCGGTTACGAGCGATGGCAGACCGGTGGATCCTCTTCGAACCCAAAAGCGCGAACTGGCATCAAAAACAGAGTGGATGGATGGATGCTAATGGCTATTAGCGGCGAGATGTTTCCGTGGCGCCCTCGTTTGGTTATCTTTCGTGACGTCATTACCTTAGAACAACAAGTTCGAGGTGTTTGTAATGCGCATGGTGGAGGCTTGAAATCATAGCGCTCTCAAAGCAACACTGCCAACGCCCTCAAGATTGAAGTTCTCACATTCCCTTATTTCCGTTGATGAGACATCCTTTGCTGACGTCATAGTCAGCATTCGGCCAATTGGGATGGGCCGACCACAGCGACGCTTTCGGATCGCTCACGCCGCCAATACAAAGCCCGGTTCACAAGTTGCGTTTGACTGCGTTTGACCAGTAGCGGCAGCGAGACACCAGGACATCCCGCTGCCTATATCGCGGCCAGGAAGACTCTGAATTGGATTCCACGCTTCATACGAAGCACAGATGTGCCGGTGACTCAGGCTTTCGGTTCTCGCCGCAACGCAGTCAAACGCACTCAAACGCAAGTGTCTGAACCCGCCTTAACAGGCGGCAGCTTGCGGAACCTAGTTTGTCTTTTTGTGATGATGCAGTAGTAATGCGACTGCCGCTTGAGCAGCTTGCTTCGAAGAATAAAAACAAATTTGCGCGCTCAACATTTACGAGTTCATCCTGATCTCATAGAGAGTTTTAGTAGATCGTTCCGATGGTTCTCGATAACGATACCCGATACTCCGCCGCTGCCTTTGTGCATGCATCGTATCGTTATCGGGGGTATCGTATAGGCATCGGAACGATCTACTAAAACTCCC